>JAGTJP010000301.1:0-22406 GCA_020744175.1 Auriculariales sp. MPI-PUGE-AT-0066
GACTGGTCAACTGCTTAGAGTAATACCGTGCTGTTTTCTGTTTTGCAAAATGAGTTGGCTGATGACCGCTCAAACGTCCCAGAGCAGCTGCGCTGGCTACAGCGTGCACGCCGGACATTAAAGCTGGCACCCTCGTGCAAGACCTGCGCAGCAACTTCACAATGGGCACGTCCAGCATCGCTCTAATTAATGCTTCCCTATTCTCATGCTACTTTCTTAGGTCGTGAATTCGCGCGGGCAATCGAGCAGTATAGATACACTGCTTCGCTCACAATGGGGATTGCGATGAGCGCGTCGACCGACTTCGTACGCGGCCTTCAACTGCATCTGTTTTCTTGACTGACGTGTTCTTCTCGTAGGGCAATGTCACGTATGGTAAGTTCTGGACTGTTTACTTTCTGAGGTCGGTGTCTGTTATTTAAATCACTTTTGTGCAGCACTCCCTGCCATTCACCCAGGTTACTGTACGTCTGTCCGATTAGTTCATATCTTTCACGTAACTTACGCAACACCCCCCAGTCATCCCAGCCCCGCTAAATAGCGGAAACCATACAATTGGTTTCACGAACGCTGCACGCACGCAGGAGGCACACGATCGCACGCTGGTGGTTTCAAGCGCGTTGGCACTCACCTGCCTACGCGTCCTGACGGACGACGACTTTACAGCTCAGGTCTGTCTAGAGTTGGCTATTCCTTGCACTGTTCTGTACTGATTACTTGTTTCTGAAGATCAAAGACGAATTCGAGCAATCTCGGAGCAAGTAATCATGCGGAGAATTCCTGCCAAAGAGATTTCTAGCCGGGCCGTCGTGCTCCAGTTCAGCTCTGTAAAGTAACTGTCTCGATACTCAATGAAAAAGCGCCAAATTTGTTAAGATTTGGCTCGCTGAATCACATGGCTGCCAGTCGGGGAGAAGGGGTCCGCCGCTGCTGCTGCCATGGCCTCGCAAAACTGGGGAGGGGCCTGCAGCAGGGGGCCGCACGGTTTGCGCAAGGAAGGGGACGCAAAGTGGTGCAGCGGCGGGCCTTCGAGCACGGGGCGGATCGGGGACCAGACAACCCGCCCACATGCTAAAGTGAGTCCCACAACAACCTCAAGCTCACAACTAGGAACTCAAGGGAGTGGTGGGTGGGTCAGAAAAACGCGCGACGGCGTGAAGGAGCGGGGGGCAAGCTTGTGCTTCCGCTAAGCTTGCTTCCGCCCTCCTACGGCCAGAACGCGCTCGAGGTTTCACCCCGAGCTACACTCTAGCCGGGCCGTCGTGCTCCAGTTCAGCTCTGTAAAGTAACTGTCTCGATACTCAATGAAAAAGCGCCAAATTTGTTAAGATTTGGCTCGCTGAATCACATGGCTGCCAGTCGGGGAGAAGGGGTCCGCCGCTGCTGCTGCCATGGCCTCGCAAAACTGGGGAGGGGCCTGCAGCAGGGGGCCGCACGGTTTGCGCAAGGAAGGGGACGCAAAGTGGTGCAGCGGCGGGCCTTCGAGCACGGGGCGGATCGGGGACCAGACAACCCACCCGCGGCCCAACGTCGGGCCCGATCCGACTCCCCAACGGCAGAAAAGGGACGCGTTGAAAGGAAAGGCCATTCTATAAGCAAGAGTAAAGACGAAGGTCAAACGACAGAGTTGCGTGAGGCCGCGAGAGCCGCGGTTAAGGTCGAAGGTGAATATCGAGCCGGAGCCATAGCTAGAAACACGGGTAAGATCTTCTCGATCTCGCGAACATACTTCAGGAAAGCAGCTGAGGCCCAGCGGCCATGCAAGGCCACCACCGCCGGTGGGATACCGCGCGCGAGCATGTCGGTCGTGCCGCCAATGCGGAAACTGTGTCCGAAAACGTCGTCCAGCCCATGAGCCTGCCAGATATCCGAGCATCGCGCGAGGAAGGTGGTGCGGTCCAGTACTCGCCATCCCCCTCCGGCTGATGCAAAGGCAAATAGCGGTGCCCCTGCTGGGACTGCGCGGTTTGCCCTAAGGTGGTTGCGGACCGCTGCTATCGGGCAGATGGCGTCTCCCGTGGACGAGACGGAAATGTCTGCCCCGCGTGCTTGCGTCGTCTTGGACCAGGGTATGTGTACCTTGAGGATCTCGCAGCCCCCTGCCCCGGGTTCGATGTTCAGTGGTGCGCTGCGCGTGGCGTGTCGAGCCGGGTCGAACTTGGCTGTGACTGGCACGAGCACCTCTCCAAGGCGACAGCAGCCTCTGAAGGCGAATGTTGCAGCCGCGAAGACTGCCGCGTCGAAGGGAGACGTCAGCGCTAGGCCGGCCTCGAGGGCTTCCAAGTGCCGGACCGTGATCGGGGGTCTACGCGGCCTGAAGGATGATGCCGGCGCGAGCTTCGCCGTGGCCTTCAGAACTGCCTTGAGCATCGGTCCTCCGTGCCAGGGTGCTCCGTATACCACGTGCCAGAGCTTTATCCCGCACAGCCAGTTGTCCACCGTGCCCTTGGCGACTTTTCCGACATGGTGTGAGGCGAAGGCCGCGAGGAGTTGGTCGCTAGCCGGCATGCGCGCGGCCTCGGCTATGCTGAAAAGGTCGCCGAACTCGTGCAGGCGCACGAGACCAGCCCCGTACTTGGTGCGCGTCTCGGGATCAACGGAACTGAGGACTGCGTCTATCAGTGCGACGCGCTGTGAGTGTGAGATGGGCGAGCTGCCGGCGGTGAGTGATTGCGCCGCGAACTCCGAGGTCCAGTATCTCAAGCGCTCGCCCGCGCATACGTCTGGACGGTAGGGGGACGGGAGCAGTGTCTTGGGTCTCGAGTGTGGTCGACCGTCGCGCGTGCGCCGTCGAGCGGCGTGCGAGCGTGCGCATCGCCGACGCGTGTGGCTAGGAGAGATGGGGTGAGGGGCTGCTCCGTGTGGTACTCGCTCGGGCGAGCCCGTGGTTCGGGTGTTCCTTTGAGCTCTGCTGATGCTGAGCGCGGCGATGCGGACACGGGGTTGAGTGTCGGGAAGAAGAATAGGTTGCCGGCGAGTGTGGCAACTGGTTTGGCCGCCTCCTGTTCAGTCCTGTTGCGCTCGAGCGCCGCTGCCGCTCCGTACGCCCTGCCTAGAGGGGCCCAGATCTGACTGGAGATGTCGAAGCTGCTCTGCGGGCTGTTGGCGCTCGTGCTCGTGCTGATCTGCGTTGCGCGCTCCGAATTTTCGCTCGCCGTGTTCGTTGGTGCCGACTGTGTGCTGCTCAGCGGGCGCGATAAGAGGAAGAGGATGTCGCAGTTCATTCTCGGGGAGGGACGCGGCGCGCGCGCGCTGGATGCGCTTCGTGGTGTGAGTCTAATCTTGTTTCGGTTATGACCGAACGTTTCGGCGAGGCTTGTCTATGCTACGATGGGAACACCCTGCTTGCACAAACACACAGCGTGGTGATATGAGGCGAGTAAATGATATTATGCTACACTTGATTGGGGGTTTGGTTCGGCCAGCGGCTCAAGAAAGGGTGCGAGATCTGCAGGTAAGGGGGTTGAGACTGACATGAGAGTTCTGTCGCCCGCGAAAAGTCCTCGCGAAAAGGGATCTGCTAGGTTATCTGCTGACGCAACATAGAGTGGAGAAAGGAAGACGTTAAACTCGCGGAGGAGGTCGTTCATGCGCCGTATGACCTCGTTGGTCTGTGGGTTCTTGCCGCGGCCTTTGAGGAAGGCTCCGATCGCGCCGGTGTTGTCGCTGTGCACCAGTATGTCTGCATCGCGAAAGCCCAAGCCACGAGGGTGCGGAGTGCGAGTTCGAGGCCCACAGCCTCCGCCCAGCCGATGTCGCGGTCGCCTGTTTTCCATCCTGCGCGGAGACGCCACGCGTTGAACTGGTTGCCCAGCACTAGGCCGACGCCCCACGTTGAGCTCGCGTCGACCCACAGTCCGACATCGACGGGTTCGCCTCTCATCTTCACCGAGCGTGACGGTCTCGCCGTAGACAACGTGGCGTGCCACCATTTGACGTCCGTGGTGACCGCTGAAGGCGGGTGTAGCAGCTGGAAGTCGTTCGCGAACTTGCCGACGAAACGGCACAAGTTTGGCAGGAAGGCCCGCCCGTCGCGGAACACGAAGGCGACATGCGTGAGAGACCCTACGAGGGTCTCGACGACCTTGCGCGTAACCTTGGGCGACGCGCGAAAGATCGCAATCCTGTCGAGGTACTTGGCGATCTTGTCGGGTGGCATCGCCACGGTCTTGTTCTTGAAGTCCCATACGAATCCGATGTAGCGGACCGAGTCTGCAAAGTCCGTGCATTTGTCTTGTTGCCAGGGGATGCCCAGCGGGAGGAGAAAATCATGCAGATCCTTGAGATTGAATGCGTACTCGAAGTTACCGTCTGCGCGCTTGCATGAAGCGTGCCGCACATGAAGGAGGTCGTCGACCCATTTAAGGGATGGCATGCCGTTCCGCTTGAGGATGTCTACCGCGGCGTCGGCGACTTGCCCTTGCATCCCGGCTGCGGTGGAGAGACCGAAAGGGACACAATGGTCGATGTAGAAGCGACCCCGGTGCTGGAAAACCACGAGTTTCTTGTGGTCCGGGTGCATCGGTATCGTACGGTAAGCCTTTGCGATGTCGCTCGACGCTCCCTGAGAGCCTTCCGGCGCCAACGCCACCTGTGATGGAGTTGCGTGAGCACTGCGCTCAATCAAGCACCATATTTCTGCCTGCCACGAACGCTGCGTGCGTTCGGTCTGCCTGAATGACAAGAGCACTGTGCTCTGTCCTGCTGCCACGAACGCCGCGTTCGGTCTGCCTGATTGACGCGAGCGCTGCGCTCCGCCCTGCTGCCACGAACGCCGCGTTCGGTCTGCCTGACTGACACGAGCACTGCGCTCTGTCCCGCTGCCGCGAACATGCATTCGGTCTGTCTGGACTGCGCGCGCGAGGAGGAGGGGAAAGAAGATGCCTGCACTTACCATCCTTTCGGCTTCCATTGCGGAGCCCCATGCGGTCGGGAGGAGGTCCGAGTCCAAGAGACTGTTGACGGAGACGCCGCCTTGATTCTTTTTTGAGAGATTCCGCACGATTCGCCACTGCAGGGCGTCGCGCGCTTTCGGTACCAGACCGAGGGGGCAAGATGCAAACGTTTCGCCGAGGATGTTCTCGACTTCGAACTGTGAGAAGGGGCCTGAGACGCGGTCTGCCGCGAGTTCTTCTGCGATATAAGTGTCAATGACGTCGGGGTGCTCGTTAGCTGAGGGCATGTTGCCCGGGGTGAAGGATTCGATGACCTCTGGCGGGTATCCCGCGCGGAAGCCCTTGCGCATGCCATTAGTTAGGTGAGGGTAGATAGAGTTCAGGTCGAAGCGGTCAAGAAAGACGTCCCAAGCGTCTGCGTTGTACGGCGTTACCACGCGCTCACGTACGGCGCGTGCAGCGCTCATGGACGGCGGCGTGCTCTGTCGAACCGCAGATGGAGCAGACGTGCTTGGCGTGATTGGGGCTGGAGCGCGTGCAGCGGCGCAGGTTGAAGTGAAGGCAGACCGGGGAGGACTTGTCCCGGTTCTCAACGAGTTCGCCATTGACGAGTACCGCAAAGAGAGGGGTGCCATAGACGGTGGCATTTGCGACGCAGTTCGCACCTCTGTGACCGCTGGCACCGCAAAGGATGCAGAGAAGCGGGCGGGAAGTGGTTGTGTCACGAAAGGATTGTGGTTGCGACTGGACTGCGGGCGACGACGAGCTAGCAAGAAAAGGAGCAGGGTTGCGGGGAATGCGAATATGCGAGGAGCTCGCAATGGGCTGCGATGATGCGTAAGGGTTGTAGCGAAGCGAGCTGGACGATGCTAGAGTTGGGGTGCGAAGGATTAGGTTCTGTTGAGCGAGTTGATTTGCCGTGTCGGCGGCCATCATCAGTGGTAGCGTGAGGAAGATGGACATGTCGATCGGATGCGGGTCGTGCGTGAAAAGAGTGCGTGTGTTGATATCGAACTCGAGGAAAGCAGAGAGGTGCGCATTGAAAAGGTGATGGGATATGATATGGCGATGGTACTCGACTAGGGAATCGTAGACCACACTACTCTTTCCATCGAGCAGGCCCTTCATCATTTCGAGGAAATTGGGCCAGGCCTCCAGGAATGCGGCCTGCGAGAGCATCCTCTCATCGCCGTACGGGGTGACGTCTAGGATGGCACGCTTTGAGCCGTCGCCCACTGGGATCGAGATGAACTTGATGTCTTTGTTCTGGCCTATGGTGCGAAGCGTTTGCGAGGTGAAAATGGTCAACGGCGCGTAGACCTTTGAGTTCCAGAGTGCCTCCACCAAGATGGGGATGGGGGGCTTGGAGGTGAACCAGATCGTGGGGTTGGGCTTGTCGGGCTCAGTCAAAAGTCGGCGCGGGGGAGCTGCCGACCTCGCAACGTGCACTGTGGGCGTTTGGGTGTTCGTGAAGCTGCCGCCTGCGTTGAGTGGAGCCGGGTGGGTGTCGGGTGTCAAAGGGTCGATCTCGTTCTCCTCGACGTCCTCCTCGCCCGCATCGCGCCGGAATCGGCGCATCAGATTGCGGCCCGCCACTGTAGAATCCATGGGGGCGAACTTGGCTTGAAGGTTGTCCCGTTCCTTTTGCAAATTGGTGACCATCCGACGCAGGCTCGTAGGCGTGAGGTCGTCTATGGTGTCCTGGCTGAGCCGCTGCGGGCTACTGGTTCTCATCGTGCGTCCTGGTGACGGAGGTATCGGGGCAGTCATATTATGACGTGTGTAAAGAGGGAATTCAGAAAAACGCGCGACGGCGTGAAGGAGCGGGGGGCAAGCTTGTGCTTCCGCTAAGCTTGCTTCCGCCCTCCTACGGCCAGAACGCGCTCGAGGTTTCACCCCGAGCTACACATGGAGATATGCCACTTGTACATCGTATAAAACTAGGGCGAGTAAAAGCTATTAGACGCACAAGTAGCGAAAAAACGGTGGATGGAACGTGCTGCAGAGACAACAACAGTTGAAGATCGCGATTGGAAGACAAGGCGAAGGCGGCGCGGCTGTCGGAGCTCAATACGCGTACGCGCGTCTCTCCCTCAAGCCACCATGTCGTCCGACCTCCGCCTCGTGCCCGCTGCCGCGCAGCCCGTCGCCTCGATGAAGGACACCGCGGGTGCCCTCGGTCTCCACGATACCATGCGCTTCGGTCTGCGCAGTCTTGCGGCCGAGACGAATGGACGCGATCCACTCCAGGGGCGTCTCGAGAAGGTACGCGTCACCGGATACCGTATCTTGCGTTATATATTTTAGCAATTGGATTTTTGGTGAATGTGTGCTGACGGAGTATCTTGATCTCAGTGGGAGGAGACGCAGGACGCGTTGCGGTTGAACCTGCAGCGCAACATCTACGGCTTGCATGCGCCCGTCAGGCTGCTGATGGAACGCAGGATGGTTGCAGAGGTATGTGTCGGACATCTCTCATCAGTATAGTACTCGATCTTACACTTGACCTGTTCAGAACCCGCACATGCCTGGTTTCGGTCAGACCAACATCCACCTCGACATACTCATGGGTCGCGATGAGACCCTAGACGTCGCGGATTTCTTTGGCGGTATGCGACAATCATACAATTACCTCTATTGTAGCACTTCTGACTTGTTCTGTTTTTTAGAAACCGCCGAGGGTGGCCCGCTTGATGCACGCGCCGAGATGGAGAGGCGTCGTCGCGTTCTCCAGGCGTAGCGATCTTCGACCTGTGCTGCTCACTAAGCTCTTGCCGAATAAACTCTTTTACGACCACACAGTCTCAAACGCAAGATGTTCTACAATATCCTGAGGAGGCAACTCTCTTCTCATTTCAATCGCAATCTGGACGTGCAGCATCTAGAGCGTGGAGAGTGGAAAGTGACAAAACGGACACCTTTTCGCGTACCATCGAAGCTCATGAAGGATTAAGTCAGCCACCATGTGCCGTTGCGGTACTGCTACATTCAAGACCATGTAACGGGAAACAGCTGTGGTGATGATTAGCATTAGCTCGGCGGCTCGTAAGTCCAGTCCGGCCGGACAGTTGGGGGGAAAGTGGTGTCAAAGCACTTGCAAGGCGATGTGGTTCTAGCATTATCTTCCTGTGCTTAGAACCTGCCGAGGGCGGCATGACATTGGAGTAGGGTTGCTGGGTGTTCCGCTAACGGAGACACGCGACTCAAAGCAAGTGGATGCGATTCTGTTGTCATTTTGATCGTAATATAGGCGTACAGCATAAAGGGCGGCGGGAGAGCGGGAGACAAGGGGGACAGTGAGAGCATGAGCGAGGGCAAGAGCGAGAGCAAGAGCGAGAGCATGAGCGAGAGCATGGGCGAGAGCGAGAGCGAGCAAGTACTGTACAAGAAACCTATTCTTCATATGCCGACCACTAGGACGGGCTCATGTTGGTCAACCTTCATTCGTTTGGGCATGGCTCGGGGAAGCCATAGACCATCGGAACGTTGGTCGTCGATGGGATGATGTCTCCGCTGTAGTTGAGATCCTGCAGCGAAAGCATCTGTGACTACCATTAGCGTTCAGAAGCCGGTGAACGCAATGGCGTAGCTTACCATCTCAAAAGACCAGCCCAGCTGGCGCAGATCGTTGTCATTGAAGCCGAAGGGTCGTGCAGAAGATGAGAGTGGCCGAAACGATTCCGGCGTTGCCTCGACATGGACGGGTTCGTACATGTTCAATGGGCCGTCGGCAGGAAGATATACTCCAGGGAAGATTCACCGAACGTGCTGAATGCAGCTGGTGAACGTTCGCTGTGTGTATCAGCGACTTGCGGAGGGTCCGAGTACTGCCAAAAGTGTCAGCTATGTGTAATGGCAATGGGAGAGAAGTAGCGGTAGGGGTGGTGGCTGTTGTGGAGAGGGATCCGGGCTTCTTCGAATCATTTTGTCTTTCACACGCTTCCTGAGTCCCATCGGCGACACTGATCCTCAAGATCAGTCCCGCCGGTGGGACTCTGAAAGCTTGCAAATGGCATCATGTTTGGTAGCAGCACTCACCAAATAGGACATGTCAATGGAGAAGTGGGCTTCGGAGGTGTAGGAAGGGGTCGGGAGGTATTGTGCAGCCACAAGCTCAGTTGGCGGTGGAGTGACAGTGGCGAAGTCGGGGATGTCGTTACCTGGGATGCCGAGGCCGAACGTGGACATGCCTTCGGGAACATATGTCGCTTGCGTAGCGAGGACGGACTCGAACGGGGCCGGAGACGGCGAGGTGGGTTGAGCAACTATGGTGTTGCCACCGAAGCCGATGCTCTGCATCAGGCGACCCGCAGATAGCCTAGCTTCTCATTGAGAGCCTCTAATTGTTTTTTTACGCGCCTTAGGCAGCGCGAGGTCGGTACACCGAGATCGAGGAGCTTTTGATCTGATGCGAAGACCAGTAGTTCTGCGTGCGGTGGAAGGTAGGGGTTTGGGCCGAGATCCCTGAGCTCGCGGATCGCGTGACATTTCACCAGATGGCGGCCTACATCGTATGCTCGACCGCATGTCGAAACACACCCAGGGTATCGGCAGAAACCTGGCACGTTGACTGACGTTTCCTTGTTGGAGCTGGTGATGGTCGACGTGCTCGACGTAGGGGAGGCGGGGGACGCGGAAGAGGCGGGTTGAGACCGGATACGGGGGACGCGGGGCATAGTGATCTCGTGGGTGGGGTTGACAGGTGGGTGAGAGAACAGACGGGCAACTGCACCGCTCATTTATGTCGGCGATTGCGACGTGTTTGTACTGAGGGGATATCTCAGTTCGCCTCTAGATTCGGATAGGAGTCGCGTGTGTGGCATGGGCACTTTGAAGGCCTCAACCGTACGTCCATCTCAACGGTTCTGAAAAATGTTTGAAATATACGCCTTGTTCCAGCAGCGCGTAATCTCCTGGGAGATGTTTTGTGGACCGCCTTGGTGACGGAGACGACAGTGTTTCGTCGTGTACGATTAAGATAAGACAAAATGATTGGACTTCCCAGCAAGAAGCAAGAAGTTGCTCGGTGTGGCGTCATCAGTTGACTGGATGGGCGGTCACTAGCACTAAGCGTCGAGGACAGCGGTACATGGATGCAGTAACAACCATACGACGTTATATACATACAGTGCTCCGTGCCAGAATTTTCTGTGCTAGTCGGTCCAGCGGGCTCATTGTCGCTTGCTATAATTGACACAACTCAGCCGCGTGGATCCTCAAGATTGGGCAAAATATGTTCGATATGAACAAAGCTGGAAGAATCATCATGTTAACATTTGGAACTTCATCGACGCCCTGGCTCGTGTAAAGTTGTGTAACACGGTAAGTACGATGTCGAAGCCCGTCATTCATCCCAACGACCAAGCCGCAGTAGAATATCGACCATTTGAGTCTGAGCCAGTACGTGAGTATTGGATTAAGGCTACGAGTCTTGTTCGGGAATCAGAGCGATGGATCTCATAAGCGTCGATGTTGGTTTCCTGAAGCTCGCCGAAGTCGTCTGGAAGTATGTAGAGCAAAGGACGGGTGAGAATGTCTCATATGCTATCGGAAGTAGGCTGGTTTGAGATTGGGATTGAGGAACCTCCTTTGAAACTTAGCGAAGCCAATGCGAGTTTCGAGGTGTAAAACGTGTTTTCGCATGGTTATGTACAACCCATCCCCCCTCGGCATGATCCGAGCGGGTTTGATCGAGCCCCTGGCGATCCAATATCAGCTGAAGACTGTCTATCCATGCACACCCGTGTCTCGAGATCTCAGAGGGCGAAATTCTTCTTCACAAAAACTCATTTCTTTTGTTGCAATGTGCCGCTTGTTATTCACGTCGGGGGGGGGGGGACAATCATGGCGGCAAATGCCGTGTGGCGCGCCCTTTTCCCATTGTTTGCACCCGAATCAAGGTATACGTGTTTTCCATTGTCCTGTTTGCATCCGACCTTTTGGCTTCACGTGCGCTGCTGACCTTCAATTTGCCTCCTGCGGCTATAAAACCGCCGCATGTCTTTTGTTTCCGGATCTCCATCACTCTCGCCATCACCATGGCCGACGCATCCCGCACCAACTTCGACAACATACTCCTGCAACAAACCATCGCGCCGGCCAATCTGCTCGAGCCGGACGTCACAGCTGCTGATATTGCTGACAAGATAGCGCGCGGTTTGGCGCCATACGAATGTGTCAATATGTCACAAGTAACCAGTCTCAGCCCTCCCCCACCCGTCGAAGTCACCGACGAGGCAGCCAATTGGGGTCATTTCGCTCGTGCTGCAAGTCCATCATCGACCTTGGTTGAGCCGTCTGAGACCGCCGAGGACGCAACCACCAGTATGTGGTCACGGTGATCGTAGCATTGTATTCACTAAAAGCCGGACCGACTTGTTTTAGGAGACGACCCCGCCTCGCCCGCCCAGATATTTGAGCCCGTGGTGGACGACGAAGATACCGCCGCCGTCCCGCCCGGTGCCATTGAAGGGGTCGTGGTGTTGGCCAGCGAGGACTCCGCGGACAACTTCGATGATGCATCCAACAAAGAGGTCAGTAGCTGCTCCATTCACCCTTTTTCGTACGATATTCCCATGCTAATGTGAGCGTAGGAAAACCTGGATCCAGTTAGCGCGCCGGTAATTGCGAGCAAAGATGGTCCGCTCGACGTCGAGCCCGCCGATCAGTCCAGCTCACGGTACGAGCCGTCAAGGACTGGTATTGGAAGGTGCGCGCGCGGTTGACCGTCCCTCGAGCTTGAGACGAGATCTAACGATGACATTGCATCTCTAGTGGCTCAAGCATAACAATGTACCGTCTTCTTCGGTGTTGTCGTCGGACAATCGAGGCGCATTGCTGACGATTTGACTTCACCTTCAGATCCCGATACCTAAGAACCCAGTGCTAATCGGAAGAGCAAAGTGAAGGGCAAAGCAAAGGGCAAAGCAAAGCTACAAGACGCCACCAACCACGTCGAAGCATGGCGCAGTCGTCGAAAAGGTGGCGAAAGATTCATTATTATGTTGCGGTCAATGCTAACGAAATACCTACATCCCACAGACGACAGAAAAAAACAACACATCAGGACGAAGAGAACGAGAGAACCAAGACGCGGGCCAGGTTGAAGAGGTAGCCGCGGCGCGGCGCGCACTCATGGTGACCCTCGAGAAGACCAAGATGAAAACGATGCCACTCGGTGCGTCGTCCACCGCCTGGATGCATTGACAGAACACATCACTGAACCGAGGTTGCGCTCTTTTAGATAAGCGGGTCCGCATCCTGCCGCCCTGCGCGCTCCCGAGCCTAGGGAGTATACGAAAGGCAACCGTGCGGAGCGCCGCGAGGCCACCTCAGCACCATGCATGCTCTGCGGCCAGAGCATGAAAAGCGGTCGCGAGACGCACCGTGGGACGCACATCACACCGGGTCGCGCCCGTGCGCTTGGTATCCGGGTTTTAGGCGTGGACGGGCTGCGGCGGTGGCTGCAAGTCAACGGCAGGGCACTCGGTGTCCGGGTCCAATTTGGGCCATGGGTCAAACGGACGGCGAACGTTGACGTGGACGAGGATGACGACGAGGACGACGAGGACGACGATAATGAGCCCCCGTCACCCTCGGTACCCGTCGCCTCGACGTCGGCAAACAAGCGCAAGCGCGGCACCCGCGAAAATGACGACGAGGAGGAGGAGCCCGAGTGGGAGCCGAAGAGGGCGCGGCGCTCGGGCTGAACCACAGGTCGATAGCGGCGTAGATACTGAGCGTAGGAAAAGGCTGTGAATATCTTGTTCGTGTATCTGGGTTCGGTGTCTTTTGTAAAATGAAAGTTCTTCGTGCGACCTCGCTCCCGTCCTGAAGAATGCTTGTTCCCGCGTCTGAAGAACGAGGTCTGGATTCTTAGTGTATCATGCAAAGTATGAGAGCGGCGCATTTCTGGAAATGAAATTCAGCGAGTAAAAAGCGCGAGGTAAATGACAACCCGTTATAGAATCTTGCTATCGAAAGGTGATGCGCAGGTGGCCATGGACTGCTGTCGAACGTCTGATAACAGATAAACCTGCGATTTTGACTGTCAGCACTGGAAGTTCAACAAGTACAAACGCAGCTCACAGTGCAACAGATATTCGCCGAGTGAGAGCGATGCGAAGGAAATGAGCCAAGCGAGTCACTGTAGGCGATGGAACGACATCATGTTGCAACACTGGGCGACGATAAGCTGTGATATTCGTATGGAAAGCATTGAAGACGCCGAGATGAGTCCTAAAGGGCGGGATGAGCTTAAGCGGTTTCATATGCTGGAGACATGGGATCGATCAACAAACTTTTATATGTCAGATCTTCTCATCCTTTTCTCGCCTTTTAATGATATTGGTGTTCGAGTGCTAGCATGAAGAGGAGCACCTCACCTGCGAGGTTGTATGGGATCCCCAGCAAGAGTCGGTAGAGCACAGTAAGTTCCTGCCATCGCACGATTCTGTTGGTGCGGTCGCTCTGAGCCCCCTGGTGCGACGCCGGATGCACGCAAGAGAGTAGTAGAGAATCGCCCACCTGCTGATCACAAAGAAATTACAGCGAGTTTCTAATCCGCGAGAGAGCGCGATACAATGCGAGCGTTGAGGGTAAGCCGCAAACTGACGTATCGGCTCATTTCCGACGTTATCGGCGCGCATCAAACTCTTCCAGGGCTTCGTGTAATTTCTGCTATGCTGCTTATGCTGCTTCATACTATAATGGCTGTGCTAAAACCATACTGTGCTGTACCTACTGATTTTTATCCTCAAAACGTTACGATCAAATCGGACAGCTGCTTTACTCGAGGACCTATCTAGGATTCTACGTGCCCTCCCCCCGCTCCTGAAACGTATACCGACATACTGGCATCGGTTGAACCGTTATACAAGGCCTTTCAGAAGGCGGTCGACGACGATGGCGACGCGTTTTGGGCTCTCAACCTTGACTTGTGCGGCAGCAGACATTTTCGACCTCACCTCTGTGCAGATCACTCAGAGACTATGTAGAAAGCTAATTAAGTCGTCATTTCCGGACTTGACATCAGTTACGGACGCTTTAATCATGTAGGCACGCCCAAGACGTTCCCATCAAGTTCATGGAAAGCCACAACCGATGGACGGTCACCCAACATTCCCTTCGACTTAACGCTAGTTTGGCGAGAATGTGAAATTTGTTGGAGTAAAATTCGGGGATGAATTCGCTGCCAGGTTGTACCCACCCGTTACTCCCGTCACCGTGGCGACAGTTCAAGCCATCGGGCACCCCTGCGGATACAATCTCGCTGCCATAGCCGGTGTCGCTGTGGTCATTGCCGTTTGAGCAGCAATGATAAACACAGTCTGTCTGGGAGGATCATTCTGCTAGGAACGACCGGTGCGCCACATATCTAATCTACAGGCGCAAAGCTGATCGTCTCCAAAATTCGGCAGAAGACAGTCTCGAGAGGAGGTTTTCCTCCCCGAGTGGCTGGCTGAGAGCAGATCGGCATGTTGTTTTGGATTCCGCTAGGGGAGATGCGAAGGACATGATGCTCCGTGGTACTCTCGCAGCATACTGTAGGTCGTCGAAGTCGAGCAGACCCACAGTACAAGGACGCAATGAGTCTATTCCTCAGCCCGGTGTACTCGTAAGAGGCAGTTTGAGCATGGCTGATAACTATGTGATCCTGCAGTGGCAAGGTATCAACGCCTAAGCCGCCGCTCGGCTGGCTTGATACAACGTCGTCTCCGTCCTGCGCCAGCTGCGAATGCCCAACCACCGCATACACAGCATCATCGAGAGTGGCGACTGGGGTACCGAACGCTTCGTTTATCAACCGTGTAGGATGCAATGGCTCGTCCGTGCATCCACCGGCGATGAAGTATCAGCGCTCTTAAAGCGGCTATTCAACTGCTTAATGTAATATTGTACTTTCTTTTGGCTTCAGAAATGGGTTGGCTGATGACCTCTTAAAGTCTCAGAGCAGCTGCATTGGCTATAGCGTGCGCGCCGGACATCAAAGTTGGCACCCTTCGTGCAGAGCCTACGCAGCAACTTCACAGTGGGCACGTCCAGAATTGTTCTAATTGATGTTCCCTACTCACATGCCAGTTTTCTCAGGTCGCAAATCTGCCCAAGCGATTGAGCAGTATGGATATACTGCTCCCCTCACAGTGGGGATTGCGATGAGTGCACCGACCGACTTTGTATGCGGCCGTCGACTACCTATATCTTCTCGGTTGAGGTGCTCTTCTCGCAGTGGAACGTGACTTACGTAAGCTTTGAGCTGTCCGCATCCCGAGCACACGTTTGTGCGCCACCCCCCCGCCATTCGCCCAGGCTGCTGTATGTCTGTCCGATTGTTTTATACGTTTCACGTGACTCGCTCACCAACATGAAGTCGTACCGACCCTATAGAAAAGTGGAAACCACACAGCTAGTTTTACAGAGGCTGCACGCACGGAGAGGACAACGCGATCGCGCGCTGGTGGTTTCCAGTACTTGCGCTCACCTACCTTTGCGTCCTGACAAATGACGATTTTTTGCGCACGGGTCCATCTCTATTTCTTGCACCGTCGCGTGTTCATTACTTGATTCTCAAAATCGAGCGATCTCGGAGCACATAATCTTGAGGAAGTTTCAGAGATGTCGGAGATATGCAACTTGAAAATTTCATGAGACTAGACTGCGCTCAGGGAGTGAGGAGGGCGGCCCACCCAACGCGCGCGCCGAGATGAAGAGAAGTGGTCGTGCTCTCCAATGTCGCGAATCTGCCTCCAGGCTCCTCCTCCAGAGACTCACGACCCGACGCAAATGGAGGCGAGACACTTTTCATTTCGATCGTCATCCGGATGTACAGCATAAAGGGTGAGCGAGAGCAGGAGAGCGGGAAAGCGAAAAGTGAGAGCAAGAGCGAGCGATTATTGTACAAGAAATCTATGCTTCGTATGCCACCGACGACCAGAACGGGTCTATGTTGAATAGCCCGAGTTCGTTTGCGCATGGCTCCGGGAAGCCATAGGGCATTGGAACTTCGGTCGTCGGTGGGATGATGCACCAGCTATCATCATGCGGAGGAAGCGCCTGTGTCGATGATAAGCTCGAAGAACGTCCTAGATGTGCACTAGGGCGGACAGCTCACCATCTCGGATGTCCAGATCAGCTGGAATGGGTCGAACTCAGCAGCGTCGTGAGGCGGTGCAGATGAGGAGAGTGGTGCCATTGCATATGGCGCTGCTGGGATGATGATGTTGAAATTTTGATCGAGGAGTGGGCCGTCGGCACACGGATATACTCCCATGGGATAACCACCCGTAGGTGGATAGACCATGTGTGTATTAGCCATGTGCGGAGGGTCCGGGTTCTGTAAAAGGTGTCAGCACGCGTTGCGACGACCAGAGGAAAGAGAGAGAGAGAGAGAGGCTGGGGGTAGGCAAGGGGGATCCAGGCTCCTTCGAATCATTCTGTCTTTGACCCGCTTCCTGAGGCCTACCGGCGAAAATGACCACATAGGATCATTCACGCCGGTGGGCCTCCGGGAGCTTATCAAGTACAACGTGGTTTGTAGCAGCACTTACCAAGAAATCGAGTTCAGAAGGGAAGAGGGCGTCAGGGGTCAGGGCGGGAGTTGGCAGGTATTGAGCATGAGCAAGTGGCTGCGCCTGGGGCAGAGGCACGGCGGCGGCGGCGATGATGACGGGCGGGGTGCTGATGTCGACGGGAGACTCAGCCGAGGCGGGGTAGTCGCCATAGGACACCACATGTTGGAACCACTTATCGCCGTGCTTCTTGCTGAGCTCGCCTAAGGCGCCTTTGACCCGCGCAAGACATTTTTCAGTCGCGACGCCTAGTTCGATCAGACGGGCGTCGGACGCCCAAATGAGTGGCTGGCGGTGCGCGGGCAGGTACGGGCGGTCACCAAGATGAGTGAGTTCCCGGACGGCGTGGATGTTGGTCAGATGCCGTCCAATTTCGTATGCGCGTTTGAAGGTGGACGTGCAGCCAGGGTATCGACAGGATCCGGGGCCACTGACAGAAGTTTCCGAGGAACGAGAGCGCGAGGAGTTGGAAGAACGTGCAGAGGATGTGCTGGAGGCGGGAGAGGCGGGTTGAGATCGGATATGGCGGGCGGCGGGCATGGTCGGTGGTGGAGGAAGTGGTAGTGGTGGGGTGGGGGGGTGGCAGGTAGGTGAGAAACAGACGGCCAACCGCACCACTCATTTAAGTCAGCGATAAGGCGTATTTGTACATATTAGGCACGGTTAAACTGAGGGGCCGCCTCTAGATTTGGATAAGAGTCGCGTGTGGTGACATGGGCACAGATTGTGTTATCCTCCAACTCGAACAGTCCTGACAAACAGAATGAAAAAATACGCCTTTCTCCTGGAAAGCGCCGCGCAAGATCGCCGTAAAATCGCGTAAAACTGGACGGACGGGCAACGGAGCATGTCGATTCCCTGGCGCTCCGCGGCACAGCCCCGGCAACTGAGTTGCCTAGGAGCTTCTGAAGAAGGGATGTTGGGTCTTCCCAGCGAAGGCCCGCACCTCGTCCGAATAGTCATGCTGCAGGGATGATTGGGAACACGTGGGGGCGGGAAAGTAGAGCACTGATGGATTGGAATTCGGCGACGCTTCAACACGTTCGTGCCCCAGTTTTGCCACTACGCCAAGAGAGTGGCATCTCAGAGGCCGCTTCGAACGGCAAATGGGGGCAGATGAGCAATGATCCGTCTACGGCCTGATCCTCAGCGTGTGGAGACCAAACTGCTCGGCTCCGGGAGGAGGGTTGGGTTGTCGAGATGGCCCGAACGTCTGGCGCCCTGGAATGTACTAAATACTGGCTGTCGAGAGCATACTTGGTCGAGCGCCAAAGGACCGCCCATGCCAACGCGACTGATTTTCCCAACGGGGTCGTCGGCAGACCGTAACAGCCAAGAGAGGATCAGCTGTCAATGCTGCATGTGACACGCAACCACCTTTGTTCGAAGACGTTGCTGACGCCTCAGTACGAGCCTCAGAGTCGGCAGACTATATGACGTGTTCCGTGGACGAGATCGGCATGCGCGGAAAGAAGCAGGATTCCAGCTGAAAGTAGACCTGCACTCGCAACGGGCCAATGGCGTGCGGCAGGGTCTACTGCGGGGAAGTCGCACGGTGACATCAACGGCCGCCGCGCACGCACGGAGGAACTTCACGGCATCGATATATAGTGGGCCTGGCGGTTGGTAAAAAGCATCATCGAACAGTTTTCCCACCCCCCATCTCACACATCCGAAATGGCGACTGCAACTGAAACGCTCACGGTGGCGATCTGCCTCTTCCCCGACGTGCAGCTGCTCGATTTCTCAGGGCCAGTGGACCTACTCGGGTTTTTGTCCCCTAAGAACGCGGCGATTTTGTCGGCGTACTACAAGACGGCGCCGCCGACCAAGCTGCTCGACTTGAAGTATCTCGCGGCGGACAGGGAGGTCGTGCAGCCGACGAGCGGACCAGGATTGACTCCGGACGCAACGTACGGCGAGGCCTTGGAGAGTGGGAAGCAGTACGATGTCATCCTCGTGCCTGGAGGTTCGCTCAGATTTGGTTGTACGGCTCGAGGACCGGTGCTTACTGGGTGGCTTCATAGGCGGGGGTGTCGTGGATCCTCCGGAGTCACTGATCAAATTCATCGCCACCCAGTTCAATGGCGCAAAGTACTTCATGAGCGTGTGTACCGGCTCGTGGGCGGTCGCCAAGGCTGGCGTGCTTGAAGGCCGCCGCGCGACGACCAACAAGGCTACATACCGCATCGTGGTGGTGAGTTGCACTTCGGCGTTGCCGTGTATGCATGCGCTGAGCAGCCCAAAGGAAAATACGAGCAAGAATATTGAGTGGGTTCCGAAGGCACGCTGGGTCGTGGACGGCAATTATTGGAGCGCCTCTGGAGTCGCTGCAGGTAAGGTCGTCACGAGAAATTTGTGGTCTCGTTGTTGAACCGAGTGGTTGCAGGTCTGGACATGACCACTGCATGGCTGGAGCATTACGTCGGCAAAAGAGGCGACGTTCACCATTAGCTCGCTCATCGAGTATACTGGTCGCAAGCAAGACGATGATGAATGGGCCCCTGTCCATGGACTCGTGTAGGGTACCTCAAACGACTGTGATCAATCGAAGCCAATATCACAAAGATAAGGCAACAAGGAAGGTCGAAGTGTGAAGCGTGAGGCTGAGGCGCATACGGTAAACACCGAGAGCAGTTCAACTCCTTTCGCAGCAGCCCATATCGAGCAACTGCACTTGACTGTCGCGCGCTGAAGTTGCTCAAACTAAATAGCATCTGTGGTGTTTTCCCGCATCAGGCTCGCGTTGAACACCGTCTACACACATGAGGTAGCCCTGCGACAGTCTTCTCACATGAGCAGTCGCAATACAACTTCGTGGTTGTTGACTTCATCCGAAGCTAATTTGGCAGCGCGAACTTATACAGAGGCTGGAACATGATCCTACTTGACAGGTTCCGTACAAGGTGGAATATAATTCTACCTTATGGATATAATTAACACAACCAACTGGCGAAGGGGGACGCGGCAGGTATTCATCGTGGCGCGATCAACTTGGCCATCAGACTTTTGTTAATTGGTATTTAGACTCTTAGACCGTCAACCGCCAACCTCGAGCTATCCACAGGGGCCACTCCAACCGTCTCTTCTTCCTCTTCTTCCTCTTCCGGCGTCCATCCAGCCTGGCGTAACTCGTCATCGAATGTTGTTGCCAAAGTTTTTCGGCCAACCGGCGGCGCGACGACTGGAGGAGGCTGCCCACCATACTATTCCATCTGTCTAAGATGAAGTCTGCCATGATTGGATTCAATCTGGCTCGATCGATCAGTAATTCGTCAATAGGGCCAAACCTGGCTCACACTTCTGGGTGCGTCGTCGAGACCCAATGCGGCGCCTCCTCAACACAATGCGTTTGAACTGAGACCCCACAGTTCGCGCATCTGGCTCGCGAAGCCCTCGTACATCTCAGCGGGATAGGCGATGTCGGCGCCACCGTATGCAACGCTGACCGGGATGCCGTGTGTTGCCAGCGTACCCAGTGCGTTCGGCGCAACGGCCGTACCTTGGTAAACATCTCGACAGTTGTGATCCGGCATCACGAATGTGTGCGAAATCCCACTGGCGGAGCGCCCACTTCAACGCTAATTGGGAAATCCTGCCAGGGAGGAGTTGGCGTCACGCGACCCAAGACTGCGGAAAGAATCTGGCGTACGCTCGCAGCAGTGGTGTTTTCCCAGCGTTCCACGCGCCCCACGCTAGCTGGTTCCCTCCGTGGTGGATAGCCTCGAGGGCTGCATCGTCGCGCTCGCCTCGTGCTCTTTTCTCCATCTCGATAGCCCACAGGTCGAATACCTGTTGTCGTCCTGCGGCGACTGCGGGGACCTGTGTTGCAAATCATGCAAGCGGGGGTACGGTCAGCTTTCGAATCCAAGAAGCGGCCTCCGGTCCAGCTCCAGCTCCATCCGTAGCAGAAGCCTTTAGGAGCCCAAGACGCACCTCGACGCCGCCCAAGGTTGCCACAACGAACAGCCCGCGGACCTTTTCCGGACGCTCCAGTCCGAGCTGGACGGCGATCATTCCGCCGAGACTCGCGCCATACACGATGACAGGAGGGAGCCGCAGCGCGTCCTGTGCGGTTGGCGTCCGTCAGCGACCGTGGACCGCGTCTCCGGCGACACACACACCATGAAAGTCGCCACGTCACGTGCAACGTCCTGGAACGAGTACTCGTCAGGGGACGCTGCCCCGCGTCCGCCGCGATTGACGTAGTCGACCGTGATCATATTGAACCGTTCAGGCACGGGTCAGCAAACTGGGCTACGACCAAGGTCAGACGAGTTTTCCTTCCGATGCTACCAGCTACGACTTGCGTTGCATGCAGGAGCTTGGGGAATGGTTGGTAGCAGTATGAGCAACGTTGGAGTGCCAGGTATGAGCTCCTCAGGAGCACGAGCCTCGAGCTTATTCGGTGTCGACAGAACGTAATGCCACTCGACAGGGCCATGCGAAGTCTGTGATGTGACAAAGTAGCCCATTCCAACCGGAATCGCGCTCCAAAGGCGAGGGCGAGTGTGATTGAAGGAGGAGGTCAAGAGAGACAGCAACCGCACCGAGACGGGGAGGTACGGTGTTGAACATTGGGTTCTTAGCACACCGGTTCAGCCCCTAGCCGCTGTGGTTCTGGACTGATTCTGGTCGAATATAACGTGTCCGCATGTGGTTACGATTAGCGGATTCTCCGCTCGTATTCCGAAGTCGATCACCGCGCGCACAGGACGACAACGCGGACAAAGCTCGGTAGCGAAGTTTTTCAAGTGTGCTTCACACAATCCCGCTTTGTGATATTTGCGGGAGTGCCGATGTCATATTCCGAGTCGCGACTAGCAACTTACCCCTCCAACGCACTCTACCGTTGGTGTGCTACACCGCTGTCGTTTTGCGGCATCTAGATTGGCCTAGATTGGCAGTATCACGTATGCAGAGCAATCCGACATCGCTGTCACAGCTGCACTAGTGATGACTGTATGACAAGCTTGTCAGCGGTATGACGTCTAATTAACGAGGCTGAATCGCTTCGGCTGACCGTGGCTTACCAAATCGTCGACATGCGCGACGCGGGTTTTGACCCGATATGGGGTCGAACGGTCAAAGATCGCCGTCATGATTGCGCATGGTCGTGGGTTGGAGACCTTGTCTGCTATATAAGGCGCGACAACGCCACATTTTACTTCTGCATCCCTCGACTCCCCCTTTACTGCACCTACCGATGGCCACCACCACAACAGCGTTCTCAAAGGAAACGACGGCCGATGAAGTCCTTGCAGTTTATGGTGAACATGCAAAGGGAAAGACGAGTAGGTTTGATTGTTATTCGTATGCAAGTCGAAGATACTGACCTCGTCGCAGTCCTCATCACTGGACCCAGTCCAGCATCCATCGGCGCTACCACCGCATACGCACTCGCGGCTGCAAAGGCGGCAACGCTCATTCTTCTCGGAAGATCCGCCTCGAAGCTCGTCCCGGTCGTGGATCGCATCCACGAGATCAATGCGACGACTCAGGTCTTAATCTTCGAAGTGGATCTGTCCAGCATCGAGAGCGTTCGCGCAGCTGCAAAGCAGATTCTCGATTCACAAATCACACATATCGACGTTTATGATCAACAACGCCGGAATCATGGTTGGACCGCACAGGAAGAGTGTGGACGGCCTTGAACTGCAGTTCGCCACCAATCACGTGAGTTCTCCCGACAAACTAAAGAGCTACTACATTTCAACGCTGTTCGTCCAGATCGGTCACTTCTTACTCACGAATCTCTTGATGCCGCTTCTTCGTGCAAGCTCGGACGGAGGTCGAGTCGTCTCCGTGAGCAGCTCCGGACATCGCTTCGCAGAAATCGCACCACGTTGGGACCCGTTGCTCGAGCATGGCACACCTTACGATGAGTGGCAATCGTACGGATTCGCCAAAACGGCAAACATTTTATTCGCCAAATCGCTGGCCA
>JAGTJP010000302.1:0-22405 GCA_020744175.1 Auriculariales sp. MPI-PUGE-AT-0066
TTGGTGTCGCGATACCAGAAAGAAGCCACACCAGACCTTCGGCCGGCCACGAGGTTCCATGCCCATACGCACAGGCGACTGGCGCAGTGTAGCAGCCAACGCATCATGGTAAACGCCGAAAATAATGTGACAGGAGTGGTGTTGTTGTCGGACAATCTCCCCACAAAAGTGGTGTGAATGTAGCGGCGATATGAAATGTACCCGTAAGACCGATCAAAACAAGCGACACCATCCAAATCGTCGAGTTCAAATCCGCTAGAGAAAGAGCAGCCGACAAGAAAAGAGGTACAGCGCGGTGTAAAGAAGCATTGAGAGACACGAAATGAATATACCAATTCCCCATCTGTCAAGTCCACGGCGGAACACGTTATGACGACGCGCCCAGGCCTGAGCGCTTACGGCAGGCTGGCGTTGCTTTCGATGCATATTCTACGAGCCACTGCTTTCCCAGAATGGCCAACAGCGCATCAAGAAGCGCCAATGTCAGGCTTGCATACCAGAGTCCATTGATCCACCGTGCGTGAGCATTTGACTCCGGCTGCGATGTACTCGGAAGCGCAGGAGCGACGATCGAAGAGTCGGTCCGGGCAAGAAGCATTATGACGCCCTTAGCAGTTATTTCCCCCGAAATCAGGTTGCAAGCGCTTAGAGCTACAACGCATCAACGTCAGTTGGTCTTTGAGCAACTGACCACTCACCTCTCAATAACGAAGGCAGAGGTAACTGCAGAAAAGAGACCGATCTGGGTTCTCCGTTATTTGCGCACATTGGACTGCATGAGAATACACACGAAAATGAGTAGCACGTCCAGCGTCTTGTGCCAGCCATCAAGAAGAGCATCGTCGAGGTCTGTGACGCGATCGCGATACACGTGCCAGACACGTGCATTAGGGTTTGCCTCCGCCAAAGACATCTGGCGGGTACTTCTTCTCGAACTCCGTGAAGGACTCGGGGTTTATCGGCGGATAACGATCTTGATAGATACTATGAAAATGTGGGGAATGCAGTTACACATGAGGCTAACCTTCATGTTCTTGACGCGACCCCTCGCTCGGTGCCGTACGAACGGCAGGAATAATAACTGAAGGTTGTGGCCTACGCGATCGGCTGGTGTGGCTCCAAGAGACGACAAAGCGCTGCAACGGGATGGGCAACTCCTTGGACGACGTGACGGGAAGCCAGCGGTTGGTGCGATGCTAATGCTCGAGCGCCGTATGGAAGAGAAGCAGTCTGGCCAACATAAATCAGCACCTGTGCCTAAGAAAGCAACCAGACTCTAATTGAATGATCATCACCTCGCTTTCGAGGCCAAAACCGTCTGCTGATAAACACTTTCCACATCGTCGAGAGGAAAATGGAGTCAGAATGGGCCATAGATCTCGGCTAGTTCTTCCTGTTACACCTTCTTGAACGATGGTGTGAGGGCAAGTGACGCTACGGTCATAAAGGGACAGCGAGCTGGTCCTGCTAGGAATGGAATAGTCTCAATCCCCTCGTGGTAAGCGCACGGCCGCGAGGCGGCCAGCACCAATCACCAAATTACGTTAGCGAAGGCAAAATTGGCTAATTTGCAGATCGTTTCATGATTGTATAGTATTCCAACGATTTCTTGTGTAGGTAACCCTAACCACAGCTCGCTTCTCCCACTTCCATGAAAGCGCTTAAAAAAGGACTAGCAATTGACTGTCCCAAGCTCACAATCGTGTTTCAAATGAAATCTGATCACGTTGGGGCCCACCGGCAGGCGGCTGTGGAGAACCGCTCTGTTCCCGCAGATAAGTTCATTTCACCCTGCAAACTCAGATCAGGTCGTGCTGCGCTATCACAAATATGTATTTAATTACGATTTAACGCAGTGTATTAAAAATATAGAGTTCTGTCTCTGGCCACCCACTGATGTAGAGGCGACAGTACAACGCGGAGCACATGCTGAATCACTGCTTCGCGTGAGTGCAAGGAAACTTACATACAGGGGCTTTCTTTCCTACAAACTCACACTTCAGGGTTTCAGTTCTGTGATTGACTTCAGCTGCAAATTCCATCTGGTCGCCGTCATCCGTCCCAACCACTCGTAGCGCCGTTTCCTACAACTCCATCCTACAACCAATCATGCGCCGCAGCGTGTTTTGGACCTTCCCAGAAGCGGCCACCCTGGCTCTATTGTCCGGGGCATGCAAACGATCCGTTCGAGAGATTCATCATTTTCTGAAGTCTAGTGTATGTTCCAGTTGTGCGACCATCAACCCAAAATTGCCTGTAACCTTGTTTGAGTGCAGAATGCCTACCCGTGGTCAAATTGAGGGAAAGCGGGTGAGCAAAGAGACTAGATTATAGCGCGACCGTGCAATTCGCTGAGGTTGAAGTCGGATCTGTAACAGATAGCACAAAACATCCATTCCGACAAGTAGTTCCTAGCGTTACAATTTGGGTCGGAGCAATCGATATAGTCGACCGGCCAAAGGCGCCGACGAGGGCAGACTATGGAGCGACATCAGGGCAAGCGGAGGAGGCAAGGCGATGATAGATAGAGGGAGTCATGACAAAACAGAGATTGGGCGGGCAGATAGAAGAGCGGGATCGTGGCGATAGATGCTCAGAGACGGGGCGAGAGGGACGGACGGCGCGAGTTGCGCGAGTTATGGACACAAAGCGTAGTACGGACACGAGGATCAGACAACGAGACGACGTTCGACAGCGCAACAAGCGAGAGAAGGAGGAGGACCGAACTCATCAACGTGCGGGGGATATTCCAACACGGTTATGTATTAGCCATCGCTGCATCGGGCGGGAGCTCCTTCTCGTCGTCCAGAATGTAGTTCCTCTCGATTTCAGAGAGGATGCTGAGGAAGTCCCAGAGGTACGCGTGCGCGCGGGCCGCGCTCGCAGGAGCCTCCTCCGCCTTGCGCACCGCATCGAGCAGCGTGCTTGCGACAAAGCGCACCTTGTGCACAAGCGACGGGCCGTTCGTCGCGATTGACTGAATTGGGATCGAATGCAGCACGTTGAGCAGGTCAGACGCGACCGCCTCACGGTCCTCGGCGGCGTTCGTCTCGAGATCTTTCATGTCGGCACCAGTTGAGAGCCGCATGGATGCGACAAGCTCGTCCCGGTACTGTTCGATGACGAACCGTACGAGTTGCTACAGGTGCATGTAAGAAAGCGGTAGGTTCGGAAGGCGCGAGGAAACTTACCTGGGTGACATAAAGATTGCCCTGCATAACTAGGAAGTGGTTGCTCGCGTGCTCGCGGTTCGCATTTGGGTTGTCGAAGAAGTCGCGGACCTCGGCGAACTGCTGCTGGGTGTAGCTCGAGCCTGGCGAGAACCCGGAACCGGAAGACCCGCCTGTAGGAATAACGGTCAGTACTGTGGGCAGCAGTTAAATACGACGTGCTACGTACTGCCTCCATACGCCATCTGCTGACGTAACGTCGCAACCGCGCCGTGACGGACTGGCGCAGGCTTAAGCCGGAGGGGTGGCGGCGTATGAGCCAACGCCCCAAGAATGCGGGCATGCAACGACTTGACCTCCTCTAGCCTTGCAGTGAGGAAGGGGCCTACGAGGATGAATATAAGCCTATCGTTTGCAGGGAATGGCGGATGACATTACCTTGCGGTGGACTCCGCTTATCGACGCGAATGCGGACGAGAATCTCGCCGAGCAACGCGAAGATACGCGAGATGTAGTTTAGGCCCGAGACGATGGCGGTCTTGCCAGGTGGCTGCTGAAGGATACCGTTCTGCGTGATACTGCGGGGGAAGGGGGTGACATGTCAGTACTAGTTGCATGTTTGGAATGGAGGGGCGGTATCAGGGGCAATGAACGTGCGGAAGAATTATGCGGTCCGCAGCGGTCCGCATGGAGGAGTTACGAATGGCGTCGGACTGCAATATGAGAGTGTACGGAGTGCGAGGTCACGGGACGCACACTCCACTTGTAAACAAGATAGAGCATCAAGTTCTAGTTCAGGAGACGGGATGCCAGCAGCGTGACGAGCGCAAGCAGGTATGTGACGGTAGTGCGTTGAGGTTGCATCAAGCGGCGGCAATACACGGGAGCAGGGGCGAGTTCGGGCACTAGTACTGAGAAAGGAGCGCGTCACCTGACCGCGACGCTGCCGACAGGTGGCGGGCAGCGATTGAGGGGACGAGTTGTGGAATGGGTCACGCGAAGGGTCACGCGACAGGACAAGACCGAGAAGGTGGATGGCGAAGAGCGAGCAATTGGGGGTAGAAGGTAATGACGGAAAAACTCACTATTCGTCGTCCACTTCTTTCGGGAAATGAAGCGTGCAGTCTTCGTCACGCAAACAGATAGGGCGACCGAGGAGGATGCTCATCGACTTGTCAGCTGGAGGCGAAGAAGGGTGTATCAGTATACAGGAAGAAGAGAGCTGCTGCTGAGTGCGGACTGGAGCGTACCACCGAACAACAACCAGAACGTCCGTCGACGGATCTCGCACTCGATCGGGTCAAGCCCTTCGTAGCTTGCCTCCTCGTGCATGTGCAGTGTGACTGCGATGTGCGCCGCTTCGCCAAACGCGGCATGGCTCGTGGCGTCGTGGCCCTCGCAGAAGTGGTACACCGTATCGAAGTAGCTGCAACCCGCGTCAGCTCTTGTTTACTGGGACTGGAGGCGGGAACACAGGACGCACCGAATGACGACGTGCGTGCTCATAGGCGGGTCGTAGCTACCGATCGTGACGTGCCGGCTCGCCTCGTGGCACTCCTGCGCGAGCTTGCGCACCGCCGAGCGCTCCATGGGCACGTAGGAGCGCGGCACTTGGACGAGCGTCGATGCGACTGTGCTCATCACGAGCGCGAAGAAGAGCGGGTCGGACTCTTCGCGCCGTGCGGCGAAGTCGGCGAGAAACGAGGGCTGACAGACAGCGAGCGTCAGCTGGCTCGGAAGATGGAGCAGAAGATGAGGACGGACCTTGTGTATGCACGGCGTGAGCGGGTAAACAAGTCGAAGAACAGGGCGATGATCTGGGCAATGCGCTCGCGCGGAGCGACTGTGTCGATGCGATGCGGCCGATGCAGATGACGAAGTGGTGGGAAATGCGAGCCGGTGGCTGCAGGCGGGACTTGATCGTTGGTCAGCGATTCCTTGTGTGAGCAAGAGAAAGCTAATACGCACTCGTTCCGCCAGCTGCAGGGAGGTTGTACAGCGGGTACGTCCCAAACGCATGCTCAGGCGGGGCGACAGACGATGGAGCAGACGGTGGGCTGCTGTGGAACGTATCCGCCGCGATTGGGTACCTACTGGGCGGAAGCGCGGTGCTCAGGGGTGGGGCGAGCTGTGAGACGATGCGTGAGAACATCACCTCAACAATGTGGCATATTGTAACGCACCCCACCGGCGTTGGCACTTTGTGGTGGTGGTGCACCACTTGGGGCTGGCACGAGGGTGAGCGGAGACAGGCTAGGGTGGTTGTGACCACCATAGCCGTTCCCGGCGGCGACAGACCCGGAGGATGCGGAGGGAGAGGTCACGGACTGCGCTGAGGCAACGGCGGCTGCCTGTTGCTCTTGCAAGCGACGCAGGTAAAGATTAGGCGGCCCGCGCTTCTTGGGCTGTTGAAAGAGGTAGTCAGCCAGTGAGCCTTTGCGAGCGAAATGGGCGGACCTGGTAGTCGTACGTGCAAGGGATACCGAGGCTGATGCAATGCTTGCATGGACCTTGGGGGTCGTCCTCGGGCCCTTCGCGGGCGCATTTCACCTTGCGTGCGCGGCACGCGTCGCAGCCTACAGGTAGGCCAGGGCGACAGTGGACATGCGAATGATAATGGAGGTGGCGACAACGGTGACAGGAAAGGAAAGTGGTATCAGTAAGCCTGTTACGTGAAAAAGAGCGCGCGATGCGGGGGTTTGCGCAGAACATTCTGACGGGGAAACGACTGTGGAAATAGAAGGAGCGGTGGGGCGAGGTTAGGGAGACCAGTAGTGCCAGAAAGGAGGGCGAGAAGGGATATACGGAAGCCAGCAGCGATGTGGAGACCAATATGAGAACGTTTCGACGTGGCGGGCCGTCGAAGCCGTGGGCTGGTCAGGTTGTCTCGGGGCCGAAGCACCCGGCGACCGCGAAGGTCCACAAACGCGCACGCACGGGCCAAGCCCGGCGTTCTGGGTTGCCGGCTGATGAGGCGTTATCGGCAGGCACTCCGAGGAGTGAATCAATCCACCGGACGCTCGTGACAGAGAAGTCAGGGAATGGCACAGCAAGTGCGATATGAAGGTGCAGTCGGCGGAGGAAAGAAACAGGGGCTAGAGAAGCGAAAGGACCGACGCAGGGCCTCCAGCATGACGAATATGCGGAGGAAAGGCGATGATTGGGTAGAGCAGGAAACGGGCGAGATTGGACGCACTCTGGGACTGCCGCTTGCGTTTTGGCTTGCCATCCGGGCCCAATTGGTCGCCAGACTCGTCCTTGACCTTTTGCGGTTCGCTGCGTGCTGCAGGCATTGGTGCACTGGTGTTGAGAACACGGTCGAAAAGGGTAGAACGGTGCATGGTGGTGGTTGCGAAGGAGCCAAGTCAGTGTCGAGTGCAACGATGGCGACAAACACCAGTAGCAACCAGGAACGGCAAGGACGAGGGCGTTGCACCGTGAGACAAGTTGACAAATTGACGAGCAACCCGGCAGGAAGATAGATTCAAGCAATGCACGGGGCGAGGATCCCGGATTATGCGCGTGCAAGCGAGACACCGGATATCAAACAGGAAAAGAGCAAAATAAAAAGATTAGAATGAGAACATGGCACTACTCGAGGCGACTAAACGTACGAAAATATGTTCTGTGAGCTCACGGTGGGCGTGAGGAGGTAAGAACCCTGTCCGTGAGGATCCAGCGCGTCCAATCCAAGCAAATAGAGATTTGTGGACAATTCGCGCGTGTCCTAATCGAACGTTAAAGCGCGCAGTGTAGGTTGAGTTAAGTGCGGGAGGGCGCGCGACGACAGCGGGTGCGGGCGTTGGGTGCAAAGTGGGCGAATCTGGAGAAACAGCGGAAAAGCTGGTCAACCCGTGCGCGCCGTCCGGCGATAGCCGCGTCACCGTGGCACGCACCGTTGGAAGGGGGTCTGCGCGTCGGGCTAGACGATGAGCGTGAGGGCGGGATCCTGGTCGCGACACCGTCGGGGGATCGGTGCGGGGGGAGGGGAACGAATAGGGCGAGTGAGCAACCGCGGTTTCCCCTCGCGTTATTTCTAACCCACCACAAGTTCCACCAGCTGCCTCACGGCACAACTTCGGCCACGATCGCACGTGGCGTTTCTCCGCAGGAGCGCTTCCCACGCAGCGCGCAAACATCCAGACATGGCTCCCACCCTGGCCCATCCATCTTCTTTTCAATTTGCGTGCGGCGAACATCTCCATCGGAGATCTAGCGAATGCGCGTCATTTCATTCTTCTTCGTGCCGAGGCGAGCGTAATCGGACCAGCTCGAGAGCCCGGTCGACCGAGCTCGAGCGCCCGGACCTCCTCCACAACTTCCATCGCCCGTCACCCCGTCGAACTTTCCTTCACCTAAACCACGGGACCGATTAACTGATCGTTAATAGAATGTACCAGCAGGACAGCTTCAATTCACACCACTGTCATGTGTGCTGAGCTCACCAGTCATTCTATCCGCGTGTTTCAAGCTCCCAAAGAGTAAGCTACGACGCCAATGTTTCAATCTATTTGCCTACTTGGCATCTCAAGCGCGATTGCTGCCGTCACCTGCTCTGCGATCATGGGCGGTCCGCCGGCCCGCCTAATGGTCAACGAACGGACTCCACCGACGCGTCAACTTATAATCAGGGACTTTGTTTGAATTTATTGTCAGCTCAATCATCGAAGCGGTACCTCGTACAACAATCTACCTTCGAGGCGGTCGGCAACGGACTACACGCCAAACTGAACGCTTCCATGCCTGACCGTTGAGTTGTGACAGCACCCTAGTATGCCAACCCCCTGTATACTCATGATAATGAGTAGCTCCCATGTTTTTTTACTGCATTGGAAGTTGTGAATGCGTGGGTGCTGATGCGGTCCGGTACGGCAGCTGCCACTGTGTGCGCCACAGTGTCGAAGCGCGGAACAGTGACCAAGGACAGGTACTCAAAGGCCCTATAAATACAGCCAGTGATGCTCAATTACCAATGGTACCTCTCACCGAACGTATATTGGAGGCGACAGTGCATTGGGTCGCGACTCGGTGCGGTTCATTTCAACCCCTGACTACCTCAGTAAGAAAACTCGATATATTTTATGAGACTTGTGAGATAGAATTCTTGTTATTTGCAATCAATAATTTCTGGATTTAGTTTGTGCTTTTAACGCTCTTCAGCGCCGGGACCAGTGATGACGGATCGCGAACGCACTAAAGCGATACCCTATTCGACGCGATTCCATCATAGATCTGATATTTCCGCAAGCGCTACGTCACGTCAGATATATTCAATAGTGGAAATCCCATACTCTGCACAGGTTTGCTACTCAAGTCCCACGTCGTATTGAAGGACGATCACGAAGGACTTGGGAGAACATAGAGTTATCTCTGTACATCACCCATACTTGGCCGCGGCGATCTCACTACCAAACTGAATACTTGGGGTCTGGTGCTCGGGCAAACGACTTCCGATAATTCATCACGCAGAAACCTTCGATTCACCAACGGGTGTGGATATTAATAAGTCGACTGTGTTCGGTTGTCTTGAGATGCTGACGCCGCCCCTCATTTCACACCCAATTGTTCCGAGGACACCCGTAATAACGGCTAAAGTATGGATTCTGTGCGCAAGGGTTGCTCGTGAGATCAATTACGACTAACGCTGGGCTGCGCGGAGGTCCGATGTTTGGAAAGACATCGCTTCGACGAGCATTCCGAGCCGACGTCGGCTCGGTCGGATATCGTTTAATAGGGCATGAGATATTTGGACTGTATTACTCGCTCCGCAAGGAGATCATAACTGCGTTAACTCACAACGTACGACCAGATGTATACATGAGATTCCAAGTCACCGAGTTGGGTTGGGTCGTCTATCTCGATCGTTCCGCTTGTGTCTACGCTGATACGATTCCACGAGGCTCGCAACCAGCTTCATCACCTAGACCCTTATAGCACTCCGCCGTCAAACATAGTGCCTAGCTGCTTCACCAGAATCTCTCAGTCCCTGAGTACACCTCTCGCAGTCCTGACACTCAGTCTCACCCACTTCTTCATTTACGCTGTTGTTCTTCTTTCTCTCACGCATTCAGTTCCTTCCCCGGGTACCCCAGATTGAGGAGGCTTCGGGAGCGCTGGCTGCGGATACCTCGGATGTCCCCGCCATCCGCGGATAGTCCAATCTCTGACCGGCATTTGTGGTTCTATACACTGTCATGCAAAATGCCTCCTGTTTCAAACTCGATCAGAAGGCTCAGGCTGGCGTCCGTATTGATTCGCCGCTGGAGAATATCGGCGACCTGCTCCCTGAGTTTGCCGTCAGAAGCCTAACCAAGCACCCTGCGTCCCGAAACTTTGATTACGCTGAGGTCCTGGACGCATCAACAGCATAGCACTGAAAAATCTATCTTGCGATAGCCGAACTGTTCGTGCACAGCCTGGTGATGTATCATGGTCTCACAGTTCCGAGGATTGACCACGTTGATAAAAGGACACCTCAAACGCTGAGGCGAGATCTGACGCCAGCAGGAAAGTTTTCCTGGCGCTCCGCTTGTTACTATACATCAGTACTTTTGCGACATGTTGTCGCAGAGCTTCTATGTCAGCACAACTGGAGATGCACAGGTGGAGTTCTTCCGTGCAGATTTGCCTTCGCGCTAACCACGCGAGCATCGTGTCCGGTGAATGCGGGGAGTCGTTTACGCACGTGGTGCCACTCATTTTCGCTAGCCGTTCACGCACTACTTCGCCGCGGAGGATGATCCCAGGCTCTTCGGTTTCGAGAACGGGCCAGACGGGTTCTTCGGGGATTCTACTCCAGTTTTCGCCGACTCGCCCGCAATTTGCACTGGCAGCGGCCGAGCCGCAATGAATATACTGCGTGTTTGGAGCTGAAATTACCAATGCTCCGGACAGGGAATGATCCATTCCACCGGGCTAGTGCACGTCGATGTCGAAACTACCAGTACAGCTCATTGCGGTTGCGTTGTGTTGCCGCCGCGTCGTACCGTGCCTGGCATTTCATCGTTTCACAGAATATCAGTGTACGCCCACCCATGCCCGACATCGTTTCTGCTTCTTTCATCACGCGAGAACTAATAGTTACAATAGTCGCTAGAGTACTGAGAAGCGGAGCAAGAAGCTCGAAAGAACATCCACGTGGCGCCCACGTGAGGTGCATCAACCTCACATATCATGCTTCTTTTGTGCCCCAGCTTCTCGCAATAGTGCGACGCGCTGCCGATAGCGCGCGGATATCTGGATAAGATACCCGACATCTGCTGCTGCTATGGCGACTCGTCCATTTCACAGCCGCTACGACAGAGACACCCGGTCGCCGGGCTCGAATTACGCACACGATGCGCGATTTCCGCATCCAATCACACATTTAAACTGACCACGTGCGTTTATTTGCTTGCCCTGGAACTGCCTGATGCTTCTCTTGACGTGGAACGGGCACGACCAGCGAAACCGCCGATGATCCCTGAATCTGCCGACGTGTCGGCGCCGTTCGGGATGGTGAATTGCGTGGCATTGCAGGTACTCCACAACGTGGGAGAATGATCAGTGGCCGAACAACACGCGAGCAGAAGCTTGAGAGCTCAGGGCATGTTGGAGTTATACCATGTGTCCGGCGGATGAAAATGTCAAGTCGTGAGCGATCTACGCTACTCCTTCTTTGTCGTCTCGCCGTTTCGCAAAAAAAGTTTCTCCTGTGGCGCTGCGGTATTTGCCATGATTGGCGCAAAAACACTCCTTGATCACATTCTCGAGATCCTGACTAGCACCCATCGCTAACAAAGGTCTCAGACGGTGCGATGCAATATCAAATCAGCGCCAAGTGCCGCCCGCGCCATTGAGGCGTACGCGTTGGTCAGCGAGCAGTAGATGGAGATATACTCCCTGAGCTTTGGTGGCAGATTGCAGAAGTCGTTCGTACCCTAGCATGGCACTCTACTTCGCTGCGGTCATACCTCACAGCGTAGATATGGTTTGCTCACTTCGCTAAATCTACGCGCGGTAGATCAGAGGCACTGTGTAACCAAGGTAGAGGTTTTCTGAGAGCAGCAGCGATCTACTAGATTGTTTCCCTTAGACCAGCTGAGAACAACAAACCATCCGAATAGCATCGTTATGCCATAGTCTCTCGGCGTGTCGCTGCTCGTCCCGAGAAGCTTTTACAGCCGGTGCGCCGCAATAAGCATTGTATGAGGGGTCACCTGTATTCCTCACTCGCTGGTAGAGGTGCAAAATGTATATGCACCGGACGGCTCACGGTGTACATCAAGAGCAGCATTCTTCTCCACATAGATTCTCAGGGAACTTTTCTTGAATTAGTTGTCAGTGGTTCTAGGCACCGGCACGTGTTGGTGATATGGATATCTTCACAAACTTTGGACGCAAGAAGATATAAGATAATTGACTCAGATTCTAACTCCCTTGCGGCTGGGATGACAAAGCACGTTCGCTATTGACCACGCCCTCTCTGTCATTTTGGCTATTCCTCCTAGAATCTGAGCCGATGTCTCCGTGCAAGGTTGCACGCGACCAGTGTGGCGCATCGAGCTGTACCTTGTCAACTAGCCGCTCTATCCGCTCGTTGAAATGCACGAGGGCCTAGAACGCTGGTATGTGCACCACGGACGGAATCGGACGGCTCGCGCTCGCGTTCGCAGATGCACGTTGATCTACCAGCCACTTGCCAACCTAGGGTGCTTGGACGAAAGTGTTGACCTGGCCCCCGCTTTCGATAGTACAATAATCAGTGGTCTGTGACTCTCTTCTCGTGCTTCCTATTGGGACGAACGAAACGTTCAGAAAGAATAGCATGCAATTACCCGATGACCAAACGGCAGCGCGAGCGTAACGAGCATACGTGAATAAGCAAGAACCGAGAACATCAACAAGTCCATGTGTAGAGATGTGGAATGGGAAAAAGGTCCCGCTTACGCGCTCCAGACGAAGAACGCCGCAGCACCGAGGACGAGCGAGCCTGCACCGGCGCGGACGGTGCCCGCGGCGCCGGTAGGGGTGCTGGCACCGCTGGTACTATTAGAGACAAGGCGCATCAGTATATCGTAGAAATAAGGAGACGAAGAGGGAAGGACGTACGTGCCGGACGGCGAGGTGGATGACTTGGTGCCGCTGGCGCCTGCAGACTGCGAGCCGGAGGGCGTGCTGGTGCTGTCGCCGCCGACGGGAGGTGTGTAGGTGCCGTTGTTGGGCGTCGTAGGGTCCGGACCGACCTATGCGTGCAGCAGGTCAGCTAGGGTGGTAAGAGAGAGTGAGAGTGCGGAGGCGCGTACCTGCATGTAGGTGGCGCCGACGAGCTTGAGGCCGTCGATCTTGGCGGCGTACGCCGTGATGTCGAAATTGCGGAACGGCGTGTTGGCATCGCCGCTTGGTGCGGTGACGGCGGGCGTCGGCTGCTCGAACACGGTGATCGTATAGCTGTTCAGGTAGACGTTAGCAGTAGTGAGAGGTGCTGCAGCGACAGAGACGTACCGGTGAGGAGCGCTGCCCTTACCCGGTCCCGGGCCACGGTACTTCCAGACAGGGTTGGCGTTGAGGGTAAGGGTGTAGAGGTTGTCTGCACCAGCGCCGGCGACGTTGTTCTCCGAGAGCCAATGGTTGACCTGCGCCTCGCTCTTGTCCTGAGGGGTAGGGGCGTCCGGGTCAACCATGGAGATGAGGTAGCCCTTGGTCGAGATGTCAGTCGTCGAGTACAACTTGACCGACGGTTGGCCCTTTGTCTCTGCGGGTGGAGCACGGCGATATACGGCATAGCACAGCATCGCACGCGGTGCCAAGACCGCAGCAACAGCGCGCGACGTTGATGGCGACGGCGAACGCAACGCAATTGTAAATGCGTGGAGGGCATGGCGAGAGTTAGGAGGAGCGACAAATGAGGTCAGCGCCAGTGGTAGTAGGTAGAGAAGGGTACATACGGGTGGTGGTGAGGAGCACACCAGGGAGAACCTCGATTTCGAAGCCAGCGTCGTTGAACGAGAGCTGCACACCAACAGTAGGCGCGTAGGCGGCGTCGTCGATGACCTCACCGCCGGGGCCGACGAGCTTGACGTTTTCGATGTTGGCCAAGTCGCTTGCAGGAGTCTGCGCGCGCACAAGGGCGATGGACGCGAGAACAAGAGGAATGAGATTGGAAAGCATTTTAGTAGTAGTTGAAAGGCGAGTGAGCGTGTGGATGCAGCGGGGGCGGGTGGTGCGTAAACGTGAAACCAAGAAGGAAACGTGTGTTCGAACGCCGGTGACGCCCGCCCTCGCCCCTTGGCGGCCAAAGGCTATTCCCGCAAGCCGCTTCTTTCCCGCTCACTATTCATCATCAACTGCCTCATCGTTTTCAGGATAGCCTCGCCGAGCTCATCCAGTTTATCTCGCTCTCGCTGTTTCAGTATATGATACATGTGCTCTACAAGAATGTGTGCGCGCCTGGCTCGACGAATCGGCCCAGTGCGGTGAGCAGAGTTGCAAGACGAACGCCGATATACAAGAAGTAAAAAAGAGTACTTTTCCGGCCAACCTAAGACTTGAATTTCATGAAATCACATTTTAGCCAAGATCTCGGGATATGGTGGCCGAGACTGCAGCGCTGACTAAAATGTGCAATATAACGAATCTGTCGTACAGCAGGATTAGATCACTGTGCTATAAACCTGAATTTATGTTTCGCATGTGAATACAAGTAGCGATCCAGTAAGTAGCGCCCAAACGCGCATTATTTGCGTTTCAAACTCGCTGAGAAACGCAATGGTTACTGCTCGGCGGCCAGCGCTGACCCCAGCAGTATCACCGCAACAGCCTGCCAACGCCTCCGTACGGGTCCACGGTACTTCGTGTGCACATGTACACACATGGTTCAGCCCCGCCCACGGAGTTAATTTGCTGCTACCGGTCCTCTCAGCGCTCGACACAGGCGCTACGGGTCTTACCACCAACACCTCGTCTTCGTGCACGCCCTTATCCACCACCCTTCTCATTGGCTAAAACACCCAAGAGAACGCATCAAGTGCTGTTTGGACCGTAATTTACGTATTATTGCCCGGCTTCATCCGCTTACCACTTAGCTACTGCTACATGCTCATGCCTCCCTGCCTCACGCCGAACCCGCAAAGACCACCCAATCGTTTTTAATCCCAGGTTTGCTCCAGCAGATTGTTTATTTGCTCTTAATATATGTTATAAATCTGTAAGAGGAGGATCGGGAAGGGGTTCTTGAACATCAGGAAACCGCGATTTGCATGAGAGTGTCTACATCACGAAAGCATACTCCCGCTTTCAAGGGTTCTCGGCGCGCAAACGGGAGCTGACTCACTCTGATACCCTTCAGAGCGGTTGGCTGCATTGTGGAAGAGATCAATCGCCGACTTTCGCTCACTAGCTGGGAATTTTGCTTCCTCCAACCGCCGCTCTGAAATTTGCGTATCGCCACCGAAATTGACCAGGGAACTTCGAGAAATATCCAGTTAGCTTGTTTCAAAGAGATGTTGCAGACTCACTCCATACAGCTGGTCAGCTGCCTCGGAAACTTTGCAGCCCGCCGCGTTGCGAGTGCTACGAGGACACCTGTTGTCGCACCAAATACGTCGAGAAAACGCGCAAGTATACTCCATGACAGGTCCGTGCCGTCATCCGAAAAAAATCTTTGCTGTCGAGCCTCTCGGCCATCCGACGCAATGTCTTCATGTCGGCGTCCAATTGCTCTGTATGAGAGGCAAATGACTGTAGGAAGGTCCTCAATGAAGATACAGAGAAGTACCAGCTCCGCGAGGTCCATCACATCGCCATAATCATTCAGTTGTTCCTTTCTTTATGCTCAGTGCTTCACTTATTGATACGGCTACACGTCGAGCCATTACTTTTCCCCTGTGCAAGGTCCGGCTCCGTCCGACGGAAATGACGTCAGCGGCCGGCCAGGTGTCTACCTCTTCATCTTGTCGTTCTGCTACACACACTTTCAGCCAGCATAACTGATGAAGTCGCGACGGGATGCCGAGGCAGAGGTGAAGTCTTGGGGATTTCGCACTGTGTATACCTGGACAGACCGTTCGTGAGTCTCGCTGCCCCCAGGCCGCTGATACCTCAGGTTCTGAGCTCGCACCCCAGGGACGCTTACTATGCACCTCACACACATCCCGGTCTAACAACACACCTTATTTTGCACGGAACGTTCACCGTTATGTATCCCGATGATCCCAATCCAACAAAGAACACATTTGGTGTCGGCGCACGCATTGACGTCGCCGCCGGACGCAAGCACGAAGTCTGGATTGGCAGTGACGGCTGTACATACGTTATCGGGGGGTAGCTCAATCGTGTCATCGATATGAGATCGTTGGCTCAAATTTGTATAACCCTTCCCCATTACATATTTTGCGCCTCCGAACCATGCAGGGGTCTTGTCTGAACCACGTTAGTGCCAAACACCTGGACCCACATTTCTGTCCGTAACGCAAGATATGCGCAGCCTCTTCCGGAATGGTTTGAACTTCAATCTGACTGTCGTTTATAGCCAGTCTCGACTTGCGAATTTTGCATCCACGATAAGAGGCACAATAATCAAAATGCCCCTGCGGTGATGCAATTTGATGCTGTGAAACTGGACCTCACGCCCGCGCAGTGAAGTAGGAGGAATTTGCGATGACGGAGCCTAACCTGGCTCTGCCTCTGCTTTCGCCCGTGTGTCCTTTATCGTGCCAGCTCTCGTTAGTCAAATGGCACCTCCATCAAACATGAGCACATCTTCCGAACCGGATACAGCTGGATCATGTCTCCCTGTTGAGCTCGTCTGCCTGATCATCGAAACAGCGGCGACTACCCATCGCGACAGTGCACTGTCGTGGACTGCCCAACTTGCACTGTTGAATCGATTTAGCTTGCCGGTTGCCCGTGCTGCTATTTATGAGCTGTATGTCGTTGGGCGCCGAGCAGTACCTCAAGATCCGACCAATCAGTTTCTCGCATCTAGCGACCCATCGATTCGCGAGTTTGTCACGATGATAGCAGACGAGTCCGACCCCCGCCGGATTCATGTCAAGTGCATCGTTTTTGCGCTGCATCCCGAAAATCTAGGCCTCGCCAGTGTCACAGGATGCCTCTGGACTGTTGACACCGTTGTCTGCGCATCTGAAGAAGACGATGAGGACGACTACCCACCAATGAATCTGCAAATACGGCGATTCATAAGCTGCTTCTATCTTGAATCAGAAGGCTCCTCACGGTGGGGGATCACTACCGCCATGGTGGCGTACGACATCAACCTGGCATCAATGTCGAAGCCAATCGACGAGATGGCTGAGTTTTACGTTCACGTTCCCGATCCTAAGGATGAAGACGTTGCTCAGATGATGGAGGACGTACTTGACCCTGATTTGGAGTCGGCAATGATGATGGTCTTTTCCCCCGGCGCGGACGTGCTGTCGGATTCAGCTGCAATTGCAAGCTCGCGCGCGAAGATTGCCAGTACGGCGACTGTGTACGTGGATAAAGGTTCTGCGGCGCTAGCTACCCAAAGACTGCGTTGGTCCAATGCAGACTGGACCGTTAATTTAACCCAACATCCAGTGCTATACCGCACGCTGCTTTGCAGCACCGAACGGTGGGACGAAGGCGAGCCGCTACTGAAACCGGCACTGCTGTGAGGCGTATGAATTTTACCCCCCATACAGCCGTACTCTAAGTATTAAGATTCATAGCAAAAATACGAGGCTGGCGACAATAGGCTATCTATCCCAGACGATATTTACATTAAATAAGAAGATAACGAGTGGAGTATACAGCGGTTCGCACCAGCGCCGGCTTGAATAACGAAGCGCTCCGCACGATCGTCGGCCATGGCCTCAACCCTATTCATTCTCGATAGCTGCATGGGCATTGCGCTCTGCCCACTCCGGCTAATGAAGCCAACGCTGGCTTTGCTCACAAGTGATGCCAGGTGTTCTTGTTGTGGACGAGGCTGGAAGCACACTGAACAGGGAGATGAGCGACCTGTGGGTGCTAAAAGGCTTCAAACTCTTTTTTGTACTAGGCTAAGTCAATGTTATCCGGGTTGGTGTAGTGGACGAATAGTGAAGATGGAGATTTGAAGGCTGGAATGTGCGCGTCGGTGCAGGTGGTGGCCTTTCAATCAGGGAGTTGTCGTGGGCCTGCGCAAATCCGATGCCTCCTGAGGAAGGGGATAAGGACGCAAGAGATGCACATTTCGAAGTTGGGAAAGGGACTGGTGGGTCGCTGACGAAAGTTCGCATTGAGGATGCGTCGGACGCTGCGAGTGGCGCGATGAACGGGAGCGCGGCAGAGACGCTGATGCTCGCGGATGACGTAGGACGACCTGAAAATGGATGAAGGCGAAGCGCGATCAAGAACGAGTCGCGGATGCGCGTGGAAAACGTCGGAAGTTTTGGCGCCGCGGTGTACACGGACTCTTCGTGACGCAGCACCTCCTGACTAATGAAGCAGGTCACCGGTGGGCACGCAGCTGCGCGGCCATGGCCCGTTGTACGGCTGCAAGAGGGGAGTCGGGCGAGGGCAGGGAGTGGGACCTGCCCCTTGGTCAGCGTGTTGACCGTGCTGTGGCCGATCATTGTGGAGTCAAGCGAAGCCCTCTTGTCGTAACCATCACGTCTGGCTTCACTGGAACTATTGGCATACTCGCGAGGTATGCAATTGATGATCAATGTGCGGCCGGCGAGAAGGAGCAGCGCGAGGATGATGAGAGAGACCATGACAATAACTAGACTCACGCTTATGAATGCGTTTACTTTAATGGGATTTTTGTGGTACGCACCAAGAATGGGAACGTGGACTGCGCCAACAGCCACCGTCGTTCTGCGAGCGAGAACAATATGAATGGGATTGGTAGGTGCCATCGGACAAAGGAGGGCGACGAAGGACGGCAAATAAGATCGTTCGCACGAGTGAAATTTGGTTTGCACGAAGTTGAGTAGCTGCGCACGGCGCGGCGACTTGGGAAAGGTGGACACTGAAACGAAGCTGGGGGGTAAACAAGATGTGGAAGTTGACTGCCAGTCGCGCGGCCGGTGGGACTGATCCTTTTCTAGTCTGCCGCTAGGGCAGGGATCATATGTTCAGCCCGACTCCTATCAAAAGTGTCAGCCGTGTGAATCCTGCGACTAGTACGTTTCACGGACGTAATCGAAACATGCTGTCTGATACGACACCGTGGAGTGGGTGGAGAGCGCAAAACTGTCCCGGGGGGGGTGAGTACTGAGAGTTGTAGATGGATGGCGAGTGTATGTGTTCGTAATGGCTCGCGTGGTATTACCGCGTACAGCGACAGGTAACCCGCGTCCCATAATTGACTAGGTCGTTGAGCCGCGCGACTAGTCCAGCAATGTACCGCCGTGTGTCCATATGAGATTGGAAGTCTAGATGGCGCAAGAATACTGATAGCTAGATAAAGAGTGATCAACGACGAGATTTGGTAAAGAAAGGAAAGCAAGTACCAGCTCAGGGCGCCAGTCTGCGAGCAATAGGTTATACAGGAAGGAGACAAGATTTAGAAAGGGCAAGATCATTTAAACGGTCAAGAATGTGGCTATAACGACTGCTGGTGAGGCCGAGGCGAGGCAGTGTTCGGAATGCGATAAGTCGAGGAATTGGAATGGAGCGAGCGCGCACAGTGTTGAGGGCGGCGTACTTTGCACCGGGGCGCGATGTGCATGCAGAGGGAGACCAGAGATTGAAGGAAGGACTTAAGTCAAAGAATGAGTTTGAGTTTACTTTGAAGTGCGCGCGCACCTCAGGATTGAATGGATCGTGGTTCAATTACCTCCCACGTCACTATAATCACAGATATATGCCTCGGATATTATGACAAGGTTCGATTGGGATCCGTTTCGGGATAGAGGTGTGCGACAGGAGGACAAGTCCGGTGCGCTCCTTGTCCTCCAAATGTCGGACGATGCGCAACATCCGCGTCCGACAACTCCAGCCTACGCAGCAATCGACTGTTTTTCAGGGCCCTGCTGTACCTGCTCTGGAGTTGCACTCTTCATACTGGCCCAGCGCAGTGCATCTGCAAACGATGCTGTTCTTGCGTCCGTTCGCCCCGCGTCGGCCGTCATTCATATCTAAGACTAACGTGCTATGTCCGAACGCTATTAGTACGTGGCGTCGCTGACGTGCGCGACTAGAAGCCGCTGACGCAGCACCGCTGCTTCATCAGCATTGTTGTCCAGTCTTAAAGCGCGTGCCACTTTCACATCATTTCTCACCCACTCTCTCTCTCTTATCGCATCATCACTCCTCGATGTCAACTTCTCATGTGCAGCGTGATACCTCGCAACAGTCGTCGCTGGATACCCTCATCGCACCCGGCAAAACCAATTTGACCGCGCACCATCCAGCTTCCCGCGACACGATCTCGTGCGAGCCCGGCGCCAAGTTCACACCTGAAAAGGGCCGCTATCACTTGTATGTTTCTTATGGCTGTCGTGAGTTTGCGTGCGCATCTACGTCGCGCGCGAGCGTTCTGCTCATTGGTCAATGCAGCTTGGGCGACGCGCACCATCATCGTACGTGCGCTAAAGGGGCTGCACGAAATTATCGGTATGACTGTCGTTGGCCCGGTTATGGGCGAGCATGGTGGTCGTTTGCAAAGGTGGACCCGTACCCTGGCACACAAGATGACCCAAACGAAGGCACATCCTATCTCCGCGAGCTGTACTTGATCGCTGAGCCGGGCTACTCTGGACGGTACGTCTTTGAGCGCAAGTCTGATATTAAAACTCATACGAGTCAAGGTTCACGGTGCCGGTACTATGGACACACGTACGCGAACGATCGTCAACAACGAGTCGAGCGAGATTATCCGCATCCTCAACGATGCATTCAACGATCTGTTGCCCGTAGGCGCGCCAGAGAAGATGCGGGACTTTATCCCGAATCACTGCGCAGCGAGATCGACGAGTTGAATGGCTGGGTGTATAACACAGTCAACAGTGCGTCTTCACTTTGCGCTCGCGATGATTAATTAACGATACTTATGCTTTGGAAACTTTCCGCGCGCGCAGATGGAGTGTACAAGGCGGGGTTTGCGAAAAGCCAGGACTCCTATGAGGCTGCCGTCGGCCCGCTTTTTACCTCGCTGGACCGGCTGGAGCGCATCCTCGAAGGGAAGGACTTCCTCGTCGGTGGTCAGCTCACGGAAGCGGATGTTCGTCTATTCGCGACCACAGTGCGTGCTGCTATTCTTGCTTGATTAACGTCGATGCTGAACCAAGCGGTTGTCCTTGGCAGATACGCTTCGACGTCGCGTATTACGGCCTGTTCAAATGCAACTTGCGCACTATTCGCGATGGGTACCCGCAGATAAATCGGTGCGCTAATTTCCGCACCCTGTAAATCATCTAATCCTGCGCCAGGTGGATGAAACAGCTGTATTGGAATAATGAGTCATTCCGCACCGCGACCAAGTTCGACTTCATCAAGAATGGATACTATAAGACCATGAAACATGTCAGCCTAGAACCATAGTATGTTTTCAGCGATCCGGACTGACGGTTCACCTAGATCAATCCGACGGGCATAGTGCCGCTGGGACCTGTACCAGACATCGAGCAGCTGTAATGGTGCGCAAGCTGTCGTTCTAGTTCATGCTTCGCAGCGCCTCCAAGTGCTGGATGATTGAATGAAAGGCATTGTTTTTCTGCGCATCTGAACAGCTTGCTTTGCTGCCGTTCACTTCGAATCCGCGCTACATGTTCTCAGTCCACTGTCACCTACCATAGTACCAAAATTCTTTCCTCGTGTGGTATTGGCTATAACTTGGAATGCCGTGATTCAAATTGACTGAAATTTGGACATGTGGTAGCTGAGACAATTCTCAAGCATGCAATGTCTACTACTTACCCACTGTGGAAGGTACCTTCTGCAGCTTTGTAGCCCTTAGCCCAGAGGGCCAGGAGATAACTGTATCAGGGGTAATCAGACCTCTTCTTTCAAACTGTCTCTTCAGAATTCTGATACTGTGATGGGCTACACGGGAATTTCCTGATTAGGCAGGCAACACAGATCACAAGCTACAGCCTGTTGCACTGCCTCAGAACCCATGAATCACTAAATTACCCAAGTCCACTATTTGCCGACACGTCACGACCTTTTCCGGTGGCTGTGCAAAGAAATGTCGTCCGGAAAAATCTCGGCAATATTGTTTCTTGATGCACCACTTTAGAGCAATGGCGGACCTACAAGTGAAACTTAAATTTGTTTTAAATAAATTCATAATGATGTGAGATGAGTCACAGAGGTTCAACCTCAGGTTGCGGTCAGAAGGGGGTAAGTGAGTCCTGAGGAGGGGACAACCTTCTCACTGAGCAGCAAGCTGACCCCTACAGTAGTCATTCTAATGATCATCTGTCATACCCGGAGGAGATAACTTGCATTCATGGTCTTATTGAAAGTGGGTTCCACTTTACAATCAGGTGGTCGAGGTGGTGCACACCAGCACCAACATACCCAGAAAGTGGAACCCAGGACACTCTGATCGGATGTGACCATTTAGACATCTGTGTATATATTCCATCCAAATATTTGTCATTCAATGTCTGACCTGATGTGCTCCGGAGCTGGCTCTACCTGAATGCAAAATCACATCACATCACATCTAGACATAGATTGAACTGAGATGAAGGTATCAGATAACAATCTTGATATACATTAAAGATACTATAATTATGGCGAAAACATCAGCCGAACAGTTGTTTAACTGTTCATGAGATAGCAGCACCTGACAGCATTAGTGTGGACATGAAGAGAGGAATTGATGGAAAGTTTAGATTTGAGGTCGAAAGGAGTGGAAATTGTTGATCGAAATTGACAAGTTATTGGGGGACGTTAGCGGATAGAGGGAGCAGAGGGACTTGTGATCTGGAACAGAGCTCTGTCATTGCATTGCATCGCATCTCAAGTGCCTCCCAGACCTGCAGCTTCAAAATGCGATTTGCAAATCGCATTGCATCGCATCTCAAGTGCCTCCCAGACCTGCAGCTTCAAAATGCGATTTGCAAATCGCATCGCATCGCATCTCAATTGCCTCCAGACCTGCAGCTGCAAAATGCGATTTGCAAATCGCATCGCATTGCATCTGAAGTTCCTCCCAGACTTGCAGCTGCAAAGGTTAGGTTAGGTTAGGTTAGGTTAGGTTAGGTTAGGTTAGGTTAGGTTAGGTTAGGTTAGGTTAGGTTAGGTTAGGTTAGGTTAGGTTAGGTTAGGTTAGG
>JAGTJP010000303.1:0-22310 GCA_020744175.1 Auriculariales sp. MPI-PUGE-AT-0066
CACTCGATCGATGTCCCGTACCGCCCGCCTTCAGCAACGTGTCCGGAACAGGTGTGCTCAGCAGGCGCACCACCACTTACTACGACCCTCTGATGCTCTTGGTCTAATCACAGCGCCGGACGAATGCACGACCCCTACCGCACACATGCACGTTTACCCGACTGCCTCCAAGCGCGCCTACACTGTCCCCAGTCAGGCTACCCGATAGCATACGGCTGGCACTTTTGCACCAAGTTCCAACGACAACTTGGCGAGTTCACCCCACGAGGAAGGGCATGGGTGCTCCGGACGATGACGTGCCTCCAAACGTCGCTCGTGCCCATACTACCGGAGCTGCTGGTACGCAACATCGTCTTCGTTGTCGTTGTCGTCGTCTTGCGCCTAAACTGGCACTTTTTGGGAAGGTTCATGCGACGAGTGAGGGCGGCGAGGAGGACGTGTGCGATTTGCTGAAAGATCGCGCATTGGACTCGCACCCGCACTGCTATGTCGCGAGCGGCGTCTGCGACTTGCGCGCCGTGAAAGATTTTGCGCAGATCGTCGATATCGTAGGGTTGCGCAACCTGCTCACGGAGCAGGCCGTTGAGACCGGCTTGATGTGTCTAAAACGGTGGACTGGGCTGGCGCGGTGATGTGTCATACGTTCTACATAAAAATATTGAATACGAACTTATGTAATCGTACAACAAACTGCACCTTGTGATCGACACGGTGATGATTGTGGATGAGTAATGAAATTAGCGATTGTGGAGAAATGAGGGCACAGCCGCCACTTGAAAACACGCGATGGCCTGCTCGCAGACTCTTTAGAAATGCACACTTCTGATATCAGTCGTGTCGATAGTGATGCTCACGTGTCCTGGCTGAAAAGTTCTTTTCCATGGTGTCCCGAACAAGCTAAGCGGCACGCTCGAAACGCCTTGACGACTGTCCGTCCTAAGCTATTTAGCCAGCCGCCTATTCGTGCAGCAAGATACCCCTTCGAGCTCGCTTTCGCATTGAGTTGTTGTACTACGCGTTGGTAGTGGGTTCGACTTCATAGCTAAATTACAACAAGCGCGACCGGAGATGAGTGAACAGCCACGGACGCGGACACGCACCGACCACCTGTTGTTCGCACGTGACAGCAAGTTAAACTTCTCCAATGCACATTTTGTGGGCCTTCTGTGACAATTTTCTTCTTTAGACTAACACTGATGACGAAAGTCTGCACGTGCACACCGAAACTTTTGCCCATGGCTGGTCGCGGACAAGGTGGTTCTCTTTGCTTGAGCGTTGTTACGAATTCCTTTGCTTGTACATTCGACGAGTTCTTGCGCACCTTCGTTGAACTCCTTTGCTTATACCACCCCACCAATTACCTCAGGGGTTCTTAAATACAGTAGTACTCTGTGGTTCTCGAATTAGATTTCACTGACAGCAGCGGTGCGCACAACACCGCGGCGTGCATGTCTCCGATCCACGCCTCAACCTCGCCAGAACCTCACAGACTTCAAACTTTTTCTCATGCTAAGCCCAATTCAGGAGTACACAAAGACTCGTGAGATTCATTGGGGGAGCTCAGGATCATGTGATCATACCTCAGGATTTCATCTCGCGTAGTTAGCTCCACATGGGGCGTGCGGGGGTGCAGGGTGCAGGGAGGTCCGTGACCACAACGAGTCGTCAAATAAACCTGCAACAGACAGACAGGCAGCATCAGCACTGAGACAGACAGACAGGGCCTCGTGCATTAGGCGAGGGATCACAGTGAGCGAGCCGCGGGTGCACGCCTGCTCGCCCGCTTGTCAGCCAGCCAGCCAGCCAGCCAGCAGGCCGCCCGCTTGCCCTTGCGATGCGCCTGCCGCCTGTCAGCGTCCGCACCTCTCCTCCATGGTGCTTCTACGTGGGCAAGCCCGTGGTCACCAAGTAGCACGCACGCACCGGCCACGTCCCGATGTCTCGCAGGCACCCCTTTGTCTCTATTGGAGGTTATTGCTGCTACTGTTGCCTGAGAGAGACCCTGACGTCGAAAGTTGACATCGCCTCGGTGGGTTCTTGCGGGAGATACAGTATCTTTGCTGGGCGCTGCGAGGGTTCCTGTGTTTCAAACACACGCCGTTTGGCCCGCAACTTACTTATCTGTCTATCGTCGAAGGGTTCGGCGCGGGTATAACATAGCGCTGGACACAGGAAGAAGCGGAATGTCGTGCTTCGACTTCGGTTTGATGTTGGCGGTAGAGAATCGAGAGAGAATAGGTCGGTCGGCGACTGTCGTAGATGTATGCGGTATGACGGTGGAAGCACGCCGCTTATCGTCAGACTCGCACCAACACCCCCAAACGCTGAGAAGTGAGATCGAGGAATGAGAACGAGAACGATAATCCAGAACTGCGAAGCGACGCCACACAGCAACGCAGCTATCGAGGTTCGGGTTTTGCATGTTACGAGGGAGCTGGCGGTTCTCGATTGTAGACTGTGACCTAGATCTTGATAGTGATACGGCCCGAGATTTATCTGGCCTAGCAAAAATGCAAGGTGTTGTTTAATGCGGAGGCTTTCGGGTATTGGGGTGCCCTGAGTGTCCAGGCCCAGCTCGGGTTGGGTCGTAGCGTGCCACTCCTCTACAAGTTGAGCCGTGCCACGGCAACGGCTCTCCTTGCGCGTTGCCGTATACAACATGAGTAATACCCGGGCTGAGCTCAGCAGTTTTTCGGGTCGCCCGGTGCTGAGTCAGAAACGCATGTCTGACGCGAGGGGGCCCGTGCACATACGGGATGACGTGGAGCTGACGAATCCGGCTGACGCGACTACGGCGCACGCGAAAAAAAGGAAGCTTCTCGCATGTTCTGCGGCAGATGCCGGACTTGGGGCCCTGCCTGTTGGGGAGATCATTGATGAATCCGACTCGGATGCGGGCGCCTCACTTCGACTTGAGGCGAGCCTGGAGCTCTTGATAAGGCGCGGCCGTGGTGTGCTTTCCCAAACACCATCCCCAACGCCCCCTTCCGCACTCTCTCCCCCTCCCCCTCTCCTCTTCTCTTCACGGTCCCCGCCCTGTTCCCGCCTATCTGTCATCAATGGCCGCCCTTGCATTTGCTCATGTCGATGTAGAGAGTTTGCTTTGGGAGATGCGCGACCTGCTACGCGGTTTTAGCCAGGTATGTCCTTTGTCGTGTGACCTCACGCCAAAATTCTGACTCACCACTACGATAGATCAACAAGGCTCAGACTGCCGAGCTTGAACGGTTGGGCGGGTCGTTGTCGCATGTCGAGCTCGCAGCAGAGTACGACCAACGCGCCACGGCAGCCGCACATGCCGTCGATGCCGCCCTCGACCAGCTCGAATCTCGCTCCGACGACGGTTACAGCGCCGTCTCGTTCGACGCTGGTGTCGCCGCTTGGGTCCAGCAGGCCAATGCCGAATTGGCCATGGAGTCTGCTCCCGAGCCATCTACAGTCAGTGCCTGGCCCCTTACTTCATGGGTCACACGACTGATGTCTTTATTGCAGCCTGCCAAGGACGAGCCTATGGACTTTTGGAACACCCAGTCGTTCAAGTGGGACGAGGAGCCCGAAGACGCTTTGCCCGCTGCACCCGTCTTTGCTGGCTTTGTCGACCCCGTGTTCGACACCTGGACTCCAGCAGCTGAGGATGACGAGCTGCTTCCGTCAGACAGCGTTACCGAACGCGCCGACGATGATGAGGAAGATTCCGAATCGGATTACTACGTCGACGACGAAGAGGAGGAACAGCACTCGTCCAGCAACGACGACAGCGCGACCCTCTTCTACCCCACACCTGCAGCAGCCGATGCCGACGACGATTCGGCTGTCCTGCGTGCAGTAGAACGGCACGCCTACATGACGGGCTCTAAGGCCCGTGCACTCGTCAAAGCCGCCGGGTTCCGTCTACAACACGACACCGACAGCTACATGTTCGCCAAATCTGATGCACCGCGTCCCGTAGCATTCGGACGACCCCGTGCGGCGAGTATACCGGTGGCTCCACAGGCGGTATCAGTCGCTGCCTTCTGAGAGGCCGGCGCGCCGCTTCCACCCGTGTCGCACTCCACCTCCTCTTTCTGTGCTCTCGTGCTGCACTGCTGCCACCACTGGCTGCTGCCGTCCCCCCCGCATTTACGTATCAACCATCAATTAAGCACTCTGCACCGCCCACCCACTCCGTGCACCTCAGGCCTCACACTCCAGGCATCATTTCACGTCATTGTAACACCACCATCATCGTTTATCGCATGCACAACACAAGCACACAACCCATTATAACGAAGAGAAAACCCCCACAATCACTCCCCACATACGTGTCCGTGCGTACGAGAAACCCCACCCACCTCACACCTCACAGCCCGTGCTCGCTCAACAGCCCGGCTGCGATAATCCACCCCCTTCTCTATTGTTTTGCCCGCCTGTTATTAGGTTCTTATTTTTGTACGAGTAGAGGCACTATTCTGCTACGGTTGGGATTTGTAGAGCAAACCAATGCACACATCACATATACACACAATCACACACATACGTGTCGTTGACCGTAGTAAACAACTTGTCCAATGGTCTTTTGACGCGATCTGAGTTGAAAAGAGGTTATTTTCATGTTTGGTGTGGGTTGCGGTAGTTGTGAACGGGCCTGCTGCCAGCGAGTTCTGGGCTCGGGGCGACGCTACAGCGGTGATCCCATTATACTGCCGGGTATCTGGTACCACCGCTTGCGGCGACCGAATCCGCATTTCCAGAGAAAGATGTTTTGAGCGGCTCAGTTTCGGCGGCACGAGTAGATGCTCATTATTTATTTATTTTCCTTGAGCTCGAGGGTGATGATCGCAAAAATCGTTCCGGTTACACCGATCGACTGAGATTCGATGACAAGTCTGTGAAGCCTTCAGCCGGGCCTGTCACCAGCGACAGACTGAAGCTCCGCAACCCCTCCCTTTGTCATCAGATCATATTTCAGCTATATCAAATCCGCGATCCAAGCGGCTAAAAGCACCAGTTGTTTCGTATACGTTGGTTCCGGTGCGTGATACAGCCGCCCATCCATTGTTCTCCCGGGGGTGTTAGTTGAAGTGGACAGCAAGTGCGGTGAGTGGGGTACAAACCCCGTCCCATTATTTGTATCGTGCAAGGGAATAATACGCAAAACAATCCGCTGTATCAGCATATTTTCTATATCCTCCTCAAGGAGAACTCACTGCTACTGTTAGCCTGATCTCGTATTCGAAAGCCGTTACTTGGATATATAGAGGCTGCTTCAGAATTCGGACAATGAGGCGAGAGCCTCACTGGCACTCCGAGCAGATTCTCTGTGATTGCGGACGGATTTTCAAGGAAGGAGCGTACGTGACATTTCCTCTCCGCTCTACGTGCTCTATCCGTAGATAAAAACTACTTCTCTCCGCGGAGATCCCTTTTCAAAGCAAAAGTATGAGCCCTGCACAATATTCAATCAAAATTGGTTGTCGCTGTCTCGCGCGCTGAAATGTATCTTGTCAAACGAGGGTGAGCGGTGAGAGTTCCACCTGCGGCACGAGCCGATGGTCGCTGATAACTTGGCCTCTTCCCCATGCGCAACCGATTTTCAAATGACCAACGGCCACCGCTCGACTTTTCGAGTACAGATAATTACATATCAGGGACAAAACTTGTCAGGATATTGCGCCGCGCATCGAATGTCGCCGCCGACATGCGGCGACTGCACCTTTGCGTGGAGGATGAAAAATGCAGCGAGGGGCGGTTGGTGCAACTTCTCGAGCGCATCATGGTGCAATGCCCGCGTCTTGGCTGCGTACGGGTCAAGACGCGAACGAGCAACAGTGTGCAGAAGTTTTGCGCAGACCGTGTGGCGGGGCCGCTGCTTGAGTCGCTGCAGTGGCGCACCCTGGAGCACGAGCGGGCGATGAGCAGTGCAGTGCTGGACGGCGCGGACGTGTCGCGGCTTCTGGAGCATATGCCGAACCTCCAGCGACTCGACCTCAGCGGGATCAGAGTCGCCTCTGAAGTGGCTATTCCGCGCAGTGTCCGCGCTTTGGAGTGCTCGCGGACTAGCGTGTCTGTCTTGACGCAGCTGCTGCGGTCGAGCGACACAACTCCGCTTACTGCGCTCGCTCTGAATGGCCCCTACAACTCAAAAGAGAGCGAAGAGGATTTGAAAGCGCTAAATGCCGCATGCGTACCCGGAGTGCAGTCTGTTCTGACCAATGTCCGCACGCTAACATTGGATCACTGGGCAGGATCGTTCCCGACCGATTCCCCGTGCACGGCAATGCTTGCCGCACATTGCCTGAAACTTCGGGAAGTTTTACTTGACATCACAAAAGATGACGACATCTCCTCGTTCGCAGGGCTCGAGTTGCTGTTCGCCGCGATGGGCCCGGGATTCCACAAACTTGTCATCAGAACTGTCTCCTGGTGGATGTTGGATTTTGAAGAGCGTGACGGTCTCATGATTGCTGCACTGCTGGAGCAATCCAATCAGAATGGATACCTCTCACGGTTGCGCGAGCTGCACGTATTTGGAATTTTTGCCACAGGCAGTGTTGCGCAGGCTTTTCGTCGGTTTGGTGCTGCGCGTAGGGTATCGATTAAGATAGTCGATGAGTATCTGTGAAAGCTTATATGGACGATTAACATTATTCTGGGCGGCGTTCCATCGCTAAATATGTTTTCGAGAGTGTCGGATAAGTTATTGTTCTCAGTCGCCAGCTTCCGCCGTACCTCAAGTCCGTGGTCTTGTCACGACTTACAAGGTCTACGGTAGCTCTATGGTGAATTTGCATTCTAAGCCCCGCTGGTTAGATTGTCCGTTAGCTTGTGTGTCGTGCCCCTGACCGTATGGTGCGGGAGTTGCATCCCCTCCGTAAGCCGTTCCGAGATTATGTACTCCTGGCCTAGGAGAACTGCATCACCGCCGTTCAATATATCCAGCGCGAAACAGCGAGGCGACCCTGCCCCTGCTTAATGGCATTCCAACACCTGACACCCATTTGGGAATTAGAGCACGCAGCACTGACACGACGAAAGGCGCCCAATGTATCGGACCGATATAATTATGCAACCCTGTGGGGGTATTCCCCGGTTGGAACATTCATGGGGCACTGAGGAGATACCGGTTGCGATGGTCCTATACATGTGCAGAATTCCATGTGTGGAAGCTCAAGGTGTTGGTGCCGGATTCAGCCGGTTACATATATGCGCCCACCCAGCCTGTAGAATCCGATAAATCTGCTTAAATTTCGGTTTCAACGTGTTTTATTTATTTTCTCAATAATTAATTATTGCAACACTGAGAGGGAATGAGTAATCCGTGAGAAATGAGGGGAAATGCCGGTGGGGCAGTCCGAAAGTTCGCCACTGTACCTACTTCTGTTCATCAGTGTGGCTGTTTAGACAGGATCTCTGGACGTTCTCCTCCCTAGGCTCTTTCCAAGTGTAAAATTGCCTCGCAATGTAGCATTCACTGTCGTCATTGAGCCGTAGAGCAGAGATACTCGTGGAGGAGGCGATCGGCGTCGTGCTTCCGCCATCTGCATACAGTCGACTGTCCGCGTCCCAGCCCTTCCTCCAACATCAAACAGAGATAGGCCACTCCGCAAAGGAATGAATATAGTGGCTATCTGCGATTATTGCGTTCTAACGAGGTGGACGGGCGAGTGAGTCGTAGCCTAGTAGCCAATATTTGACCCTTTCATCGGTTCGGCGTGGCGCATCGGATATCAGTGCGACTCATCAACCAAGACTTGTGGGACCGCTCGCCTACTGGCTCATTCCGTGCATAGTTTCTTGTCAATACTAGCTCCCTATATACAATCACGCATATATGCCTCCTTTGTAACAGCAAACTTATTCATCTAGGCGAATCCATGGAGGAGCCCCAAGGTAGTTCTCGTCATACTGCCGAAGTTCAGGGGCGACTTTGGCAACGATGATATCGCCGAGGTCCCAATCAATGCCGTGCAGCATGGCGGTCTCGCCGTTCCGATCAATCCTCCACGCAACCCGCCACCCATGCTGGGGCTGGATACATTGAACTCGAAGAACGCGCAGCATGGCTCCGTTTTGTCCAATTGGAGATCCCTGCACGAAGGTGTGCATTGCCTGTACTGAGATGGGCAGTTCATACTGGCCGTACTCATTGGTCAGCGGATAATGAGCGAGATCAATGATTCCGGAAGAGTGGCGGCTAGATCGAGGGTAAAGAGTTCCTCTAACTACGCAGGTGAATTCCGTAAGACAGAGCATGACCGCATATTTCGCTGATTGCTTACCTTGGCCCCGGTCCTCTGCTGTCGGAGACTGAGATCCAGATGACCAATCCCGAGAAGTTGGTCCCCAAAATCTCCAGAGCACTTTTCAGTGGTCTGACCTCGCCGGTGATCTTTACAGACCGAACGCTCGGAGACGCGAAAGACGTTAAACACTCCGAGGCGAAGGATACGGTTCTAGGCCCGCCGAAAAAACTTCTGCTACCCTGAAAGGCGAGCCGCGTGATATTGTGGTCAGTGGATACAAACTCTCGTCGGACTTGGTGAGGGAGCACGCGAAGATACCGGAGATGGGGCCAGCATTCGGTGAATATGTTCCATCTGGTCCATCTGGTACTCCATGGATAGTGCGCGCAGACCCGGAAACACTCGCACGAGGTCTGTGCCCACCGAATGTTGCTCTTGGTCACCATCACACGCCGCGAGGAAGTGCACGTTTGGAAATGGGCCTGCGGTGCCATCCATCACATGAGAGATTACATACAATATGACGAAGTCGGGGATGATGAGCGCCTGGATGGTAGGCAGCAGAGTAATGATCCAGTCCAAAGCTCCCGTGATGTAGTCTATTTTTTGGCCGAGCTGGAAAGATTGCAAATTTGAGCTGGTCAGCGCCTTCAGCTGCCTACTGGTGGCCTCGTTCAGCGATTCGAACGCTAAGTGGAGGAGTTTTGTCCGGCTGGATATAGCTTGTCCGATTTTCTCTGGGCCTTGTGACAGTGTACATTCTGGTGCGCTGCCGATGTCAAGGACGAGGATGTTCGGTAGTGCATGAACAATGGCGGCAATGGGAAGGTCACCATTGTGGTCGCCAGATTCGCATCGAAAGCTCTCGACGAGCTGTAGCAAGCGGGATGTCCGCTCGTTGACGTTTTCTATGGTAGAGGCATGGAAGCTTTGTATCGCGCCGACACTGCGAAGATCGATGTTCCGATAAATTGTGCGTGTAATTGTCTCGTAAACGTGCGATGAGATAGCGCACAGGCGAATCTTCTCCTCACGAGTGAGATGTGTGAGTATAATGTAGAACAGATCTTCGGTCAAACTCATCGCATGGAGTCAAGGGGCAAGAAGACAAAGGCGTTGGTGACCGTCGTTTGCCGGCAGATGCTTCCTTTCATATTAGGAAAATTTACCAGGTCTACGGCACGCGGAGCTGTGCGTTGATTTGATAGCAACTGCTGCAAATCACATCTAAAGCCAAATTTCCGTCCTGGTGATGAGCATATTTAATTCCAAATCTCGGCCTCGCTGATGGAGAAAAAGATCTGCTATCACCGTGACTCCTTGCACCAACACCTATAACCATTCTCATCTACCTCCGCAGCTCATGTACAGCAATTAGGCAGGTATTGCGATACATATAAACCCGGCGCTTATTTAGATGAGTGGAAAGAATATAGGTATCAGATCACGATCGGCCAGCGGCACGATCCAACGTTACGTCACGACTGTCCTCTTCCTACCCTACATGAACCAACGACCTCCACTGTACTTCCAGAGCTGCTATCCCCACCTCCACTGCTAATATTATTAAGGGGATACGGTGCTCGCTGGCTATCGCGTTTGAGCTCTGCGGGTTGTACGTTGATTATTATGGTGACAATGTCAACCAGGAGATCAAGGAAGTCGCACAAATCATGTCATCGTGCCCGAACATCAGCTATATTACAATCGAGGCCCGGTACTTGAGCTATCTTCCGCAACTCTGGGAAGCGATTCTGGCCAATAAAGCCTTGAAACCGTGGCCGTAGCCTACACTCTCTACATTGGATCATTGACCATTCAGCCGATGACCCTGACATGGAATTGGATGGTGAAAGCCTGTCACGTCTTCTTAAACACGCCTCGCACCTGCGACAGCTGGTTCTAAACGTCGGCGTGGTCTCGACTGCGACGGTTCCTAGGACTGTCGACACCTTGGGCTGTTTTCAAGATGGAGCATCTCTTTCCCCAACGACAGTGTTTGGATGCCGTGCGTCAAATCTAATTGAGAACAATGTCTTCCTCACCCGCGACAAGAACCATGTCATCATCACCATTCGTGCGAGGAAGAAGACCCACTGCGTGGATGATGCGGAATAAGAAATCTCCTTCCTGTACTTGGCGGGATCAAACTCCACCAGCAATGTTTGAAGTGGGATAGAATTTCACCGCGTGTGACTGAGTACCTATCTTTCCTCGAACGTCTCCTAAGGAGGACACGTACCGAACATCACCGTGAGCTCATGGGCTCAGGATGAAGAGCGAACACACGTTATCGGACACGACATGCAGAGAAGGTCAACCAACCATGCCATGTATACAATCGTGCGCGGGACTTGGCGAGGATGAGAAGACAGAAAAGTCGTTCAGCAAAAGCCCGGCGGAAATCAATGTCACCAATATTAGCACGAAGGAGCAAATGAGAGTTTGTTTGACCTAGATCCCAAGAAATAATTATGTTCGATACTTTCGAGTTGAAACGATAGAGGATGTGATGAACCTTTGATCCATCCAGCGTGATCCGGAGGGGTTATTGGGATGAGGAGACGACGAGGAGCGGCATGGGTAGAGTGAGACGGAAGGGTCCGACGATACGGTGCGAGGGTAAGGACGAGAAAATCCGAGAAGAATGCGACGTAACGGCAAAGTAGACAAGATGAGGGGGGCACAGGGATGTCTAAAGGTTTGGGATACGGGTTGAAAAGAGTAAGGGAACCAACGGTTACAGCGATAGCACGGTAGCAGAGAGGAATCACGGAAACCAAAAATGAGCGTTTACGAGATACGGGGTGCAGTGCGAGTGAGAGGGTGAGGAACGACCGTGGGGAGTGATGCGAAAGGTCACAAGCGACGAGCGAGCACATATTGTGCAAAGTGGTGAAGCTGTACAGCATGACGGGCACCGAGAGCGTGGGGCGGGATGATACAGAGCGTCCAGACTTGAGCACGGATTACCGGACGGGACGAGCGGGCGTTGGCATCCTACTATCATTATAGCTTGAGCTCCGCCAACACTCGCCGCGCCAGCATGTGGTACTGCCAACCATCGCCTGCAACGCGCCGGAACTGGACGCCATGTAACGGGAGGATTGGCACCTTTAAACGTAGACCAGTCAGTCCAGGAGATCAACTGTTTGAGATTCAAACACACCTTGACGATATGAATTTCGAACCGAACACCCAGAGGGCTCCATCTCTCAAAAACGCCTTCTACTTCTTCCCGATCGCCCACAGGCCCGTGCACGATGCGAACGTCGCGCCCTCTTGGAGCGGGTGGGACTGGAGATGGCGTGCGATTGGCAGTTCGTGCACGGTCAGCACGGTCGACAAGATGCATTAAGCTGCTCGACGCACTCGCCGTACCGGCGGCGCCTTGTGTCTGCGCCGATGCGGGATGCGCGCTTGAACCTTCTGTACGCGCGGACACACTGGCTGACAGTCCGGAGGTCGCAGTTGTTGGCCGGCCGCCTGCCTTGTCCTCGCCGTTGATGACACGTTCAGTGGCGCTCGAGTTCGCTGTCTCGTCACCGGTTACAGGACGATTAGGCAGAACCTTTTCGGCTGGCCGCTTGACGCTAGTCTTGCGCAGTAGGCCCTTGCCAGCTTCTGCGACACGGTCGATAACAGGACTCTCGCCACGGTCGCCGCGGCTGCGGCCAACAACAGGAGACTGGCTGTGCTGCCGGTCGTTGTCCCTTGGCGTAGGCGTTGGAGGCTCGTCTCCTACGGGCCGATTTCTACTCTTCGACGAGGCAAGACTAATCTTGCTGCCCTTTTTGCGTAGATGCGGTGGGCGTACGCGCTGGTACGTTTTCTGCTCCGCGCACGCACTAGTTAATTTTCAGGCTCCAAAACTGAAGGCGGATGACGCACGTTTGTCCCTCCTTCCGCTTCTGTTTCATGACCTTCCACGTGCTGCGGCGGGGCATCTGTCGTGATTGCCAGGGGAGGGTTGGATTCGGTGGGGGCACCGTCTACAGGACGGCCGTTGACGATGCTCGGTTCATGTGCGACCTCAAAGCCTCCCTCGATTTCGCGGAACGGAATGCCCATACGCTCGAGCGTGCGTCGAACGTCCGCATACAAATGCTTCGCGGATTTGGTTGAGGTCGTCGCAACGCTGCAGAAAACATATATCAAAACACGGCAGCACTCGTGGCTGGTGGCTTACCTGAAGGTGCCTTTGAGTGAAACAGCCTTGAATGATTGGTGATCGCGGTCCTTGCGATGCTCGCGATCCTTCTTCGCCAGCTTGTGCGGCTGTCTTGGTAAGAGTTGCTGTCCCTGCGTTTGCTCGGGTTGGTTCGGCTGAGTAGACGGCGGCTGTACCACGACAGACGGCAGCGCCCTCGCCATCGTCGGACTCGCATGGCTCTGCTGCGTGCTCTGCTCATCATGCTCGTCGTCGCCGTCTTCGTGCTCGTCCGCCTCCACCACAGCGAGCGCCGCCGCACCGCCGCTCAGACTCATCGGGTCCGGCCTCTCCTCGCCGGGCGTCACGACGCTGACACCTGCACCACTACTCGCACGCGAGCCCACCTTAGCACCCTTGAACTTGCGCCCGATCGTGCCCCAGCGACCCAGTGTGCCCGAGCGCTCCGTTGCGCTCGAGTACCCCGACGCGGCCGAGGTCTGCTGCGAGTGCCCGCCGTCGCCGTGTTCGCCAGCGTCGACCGTGGACGCGGCGCAAAGCGTGACGCGAACGACACACGCGAGCGTACACTGCTTGGTCCCCCGAGAACCTCGCTGTCGCTCAGCACCTCGTCGGCGACGCTGTCCCGCCTCGACCCCATATCGCCTGCCATAGGCATCGGCGGCGGCGCCGAAGTGACCAACGAGCTCGTGCGTCTACGCCCAGCAAGGCTGCTGAACCGCTTGGCGAAGCTGCTCTGTCGCGGATCGGCCGACATCGGCGAAGGCATGGACATCGAGAGCGTGATGGTGCGGTTGCTCTCGGTCGGCGACTGCACCTGCATGTGCGTTGGTGGGACGTCCAACGATCCTTTGCGTACCCCTGCACGCGCCTTCGGCGGCGGCAACGGGAGTGGTCGTTCATCCTGCTCTGTTGGCGCAGGCCTCGGCGTCGGCGTCGATGTTGGACTAGGCACGGATGGCGCGCTTCGTGCTGGGCTCTGTGCAGCTGTTGGGCTCGGCACAATCGGAGTAAGAGTCGGCTTCGGTATGGCCAACGGTGTAGGAACGGTTGTCGATATCGGTGCGCTTCCCGGTGGCCTTGCGTCCTTCTCCCTGGGCGTCGCGGCAGATGAGGAGGAGGGCGGCGCCCTCGGCGTGCTTGAACTCGCGCTCCGCTTGTGCGCAGTCGATTTCGGAGCTTGGATGTTTGCAGCAGCAGGCGCAGTTGGCATTGGCGTCAATCCCTGGAGATTAAGCATCATGCCGCTACTACCTGGTCCGCCAACCACGCGGGCCTTCGGTACTGGTCCGCCTGGGTTGGTATTAGATGCCGGTGACCCGACTGCAGCCGCTGTTGGAATACCGGATATGGGCGAGTGCCCGTATGTCGCGGACGCCGGTGAGGGAGATGGCAGTCCAGACACCTCCGTCGCGGTCGATGAGAGATGCATTGGCGCCGGCGCACGAATGTTTTCTGGTACGCGGAGCTTGCCTTTTGGTGTGGGTGCAGGTGTTGCCGCTGCTTTGGCCTCAGCTACGAAAAAATAACCCCGTCAGCATGCAATATGATGGATAATGCCGGGAGGGGGGGGGCAGCGGCGGGCTCGGCGCGGAAGCAGCCACAAAGCAAGGGTCTAACGTGGCACAAGGAACTGCTGCAGCGAGTGAATGGAAACGCGAATCACTGTGCGGCGAGGGGTTGCGCCCGATATTGGCGCGACTGTCATAGAAGCAAGGTGGCGTGAAATCCGCGGTCGAAGCGGGTCCCGGCAATAGATACATTGCCTGTTACCGCCCTCTTCGATCGCGAAGCACGGGGCAATGGCACAGCAGGACGAGGTAAACCAGTAGGAAGGCACGAACACCATGGGGGCGAGGGACAAAGGACGTGATGGGACATGTGTGAATCGGCTTGGTGGGAATGTGGAAGTGGTCGCCGCGACCAATGGGAGCAACAACGCAGGGGACCAAAGTACGTACCTTGAGTGTCCTCGGCGCTGACTCGCTCACGAACGGCCTCCATCGTCGGAGCTTTTCTATGCCCGTGCCCGTGCCCATGCGACGCGCTTATGCTCGCACCGGACAGTCCACTGACACCCGAGCGCGTGCTGGCAGCGTCGGGCGCCGTAGGGACACCGAGCGAATCCGTCGCGCCGCTCAATAGCCGCTCGCGCTCGAGCTTCTCACGCACCATGTAGTACACGCTTAGCAGAGGATGAAACCCCCGCGTAGGGTCCAGAAGCGACTCTGGGTCAACGAGCGAGTGTGTGGACCCGCTCGTTGCCATGCTGCCCTGGCGCGACGGCCCCTGGGAGTGCGGTTGGCTGTTGCTGGCGGGTGACTGTGGCTGAGAGCCAGACGACTTGTCGTTTGACGAGAAAAGCTTGCGGCCAAAGTTCAATCCGCTGAATCGACGCGAGCCCTTGACGCTGCCGGAGACTGGCGGGGACTTGCTAGTTGACGGCGTATCCAGCATGGACGAGGCTGCGCTGCTCATGTTGGCGCTGGCATGAACGTCTAAACTGGACGTACTACCGAGTGTAGTTGCAAAAGTTGAGTTGCTGTTGCTTGTGGCACCCTGGGTGCGAGCAACGGCGCGCAAATAGGATTCGCTAGTGAGGATCTTGCGTAGTTTGTTGGCAACGTCGTTGTCTGAACCGAATTCGAAACCTGCCATGCCCCGCACAATGAAAGGGTCGAGTTCGTCTGCCCGTAGAGGTATGCGGTCGGGAATGTGTACTTCCACGGGTGAGTTGTAGCCCAGGTTCATCCAGGGGTGGCCGAGCACCTCGGGGAGCGTGGCACGTTGGGTTGGAGCGGTAACGAGCATGCGGCCGAGGAGAGCCTTGCAGTCGGCGCTCAGCCAAGCCGGGTACTCGACAGCACCGCGCTTGATTTTGGCGTGTAGCGCGGGCATGCTCTGGTCGTCGAACGGGACCCGTCCGCACACAAGCACGTAAAGCACAACGCCCAAGCTCCACACGTCGACTTCCGGACCCGTGTAAGGGCGTGCATTGAGCAGCTCGGGCGCCGCGAAGTAGAGCGAGCCGGCAAATGTGTTTAGCTTTGAGTGAGGGTCGTACAAATTAGAAAGACCAAAGTCGATGAGGCGAATGTCGCCGGTGGATGATATGAGGATGTTTTCAATCTTGAGGTCACGGTGAACGATGCTGTTGGCGTGGCAGTAGCTAAGTGCGCTGCCTATTTGGCGGGCAAACTTGCGTGCGACTCGCTCCCTGAGCCGACCGTGAGCAATGATATAGTCGAGCATCTGGCCGCCTGCGACGTATTCAAGAACGAGAAGATATTGGCTGGGCTGGACGAGCATCTCGCGCATGCCGCAGACGTATGGGTGGTGCACGAGGAGTGACATGGCTGCCTCGCGGACGGTGCGCAGCTCTTTGTTGGCCTCTTTTGCAGCTGCTTTCTGTGCCTCAGGGCCAACTGCGCTCGGGTCAGGCGGCGGGCTGCGCGGCACGATCTTGATGGCGACCTGGGCAGACACGACGTCAGCGCACCGTCCCCCCGTCCCCCGTCCCCCCCGCCAGCAGCACTAAAAGAGAGCAACTCACCCGCTCGCCAGTCACAAGATGATGCGCCAATTTGACTTTACCCATAGAACCTGCCCCAAGCGTCTTACCCAGCGCATAGTCGCCAATGACCCTCACCCGTGACCTTGTCGGGTCGCTGCTGCCATTCGCACCCGCATCGTTGCCATGTCCACTCGCGCTCGCCGAAGTCGACGACGACCGTCGGTGTTCCCGTTCCCCGCTGGCTCGCGAGCTCATCCTTCCCTCCCGCGCTTGCGCAAAAATGGTCGTGTATCCGCACCACAAGGCGCCGTCGTCGTCGCCAAAGTCAAAGATGGACAATCCAGACCCGCGCGGCCCGTGCCGGAGCTTAGCTTAGCACAGCACGCCGCTCCCTCGTGTCGCATACAGTCGCAAATTGCCCTGTCACCGTTAGCCACCGTTTCGTGAAAATTTCGTGGTCTCGCGAGCCCTAATTCCCCCGCATTCCACGCCTTTGCAACGTGCTACCAGAGTGCCCGAGCACATGCTTCCCACGGCTGCTCGGCATCGAATTTCAGGCACAGCTCGTTTCGCAGCCCTGTCTAAAATGCAGCTTCCCATGCTTCGAAGCTCCTCGGAGTTTCCACCCTTTGTAAGTAAGCTCGTAGATGATATCGACGCTCTGCATCATCCCCAGCAAGGTTAAGGGTGGGTGTGCCGCAAGGCTAGAAACTTGGAGCAGCATCGCGGCATGCAGATCCAGATAAAGCTGCGTCGCAAACCTTAAGCCTATCCGTTGCATAGTGAAAGGTACAGGGATCGCCCTTGGGAGCCCAGAGCAACGCGCCAACTGAGCAGATTAAGTTACGCAATCTAGCAGACCCGGCCCTATGTAGCATGATGTACAATTCGGCCGAGACGACAGTCGGCACTGCAGACGAAGACTTCAACCAATTCCCAAGCAAGCCACAAGATGCGGGTCAAAAGCGCAGTTTGACTCTGCGTGGCACCTGTCGTCACCATGTAGAATGGGAGGCGTCAGCGAACATCTTAAGCCGGATGAGAACAGCTCAAAGTCCTCAGGTGCAAGTCCCGACGTCTGTGATTGATGTGCACACGAGATCAAGTCCATCCCCGAGCCCAAAACGGTGTACTAAAGACTGAGCAAGGTACCAGTAGCAACATCTTAAACCTCGATAAATGAGGCTGAAACACCTTAGCTTAGAAATCTAGGAGCTAAACGCCATTTGAGTTGCCTGGCTAAGCAAGGTGCGCATTGTCAGGGCAGCAGCCAGATTACGCACGCACGTGCGCTGTATTAGTAACGCCCCTTTAAATGCGCATCGAGATTGACTTGGAGTCTTACACTCATGTGGTGCTTGGCAACATGTAGAATAATAGGAGCGTGTAGCTGAGACTTGGAGCAGGTCGGAGGTTGAGAGTAGCCGGAAAAACCCGAGTCGCTGTCAACCGGTCCAACTTGTTGCCAATATCATGCATTGTGAACTCAGCCCAGATCCGCCGTGCATAGAAACATTCTTTTAGTACCTGTTTGATCTTTGACCATCTAAATGGGGTTTCCACCAACACATGGAATCTCAATTTGAGTTGCACATGCTGTTCATGTACAAGTGACCTGAGCCGATTAGATTCGTGTACATACATTATCTGCTGAAAAATTGCGCTCTTCCGAAATATTCGCTCGGATGCATCTCAAGGGTATCATGAATAACAGTCACGTCCCATGCGGCCTCGGCACGCATTTCCTCCACGCCTTTCACGATGAACCCCGGCGTATGCACAATAATCTTCGGCACTTCGCACAGAACATCGTACTTGAACCACGTCTCCACAAAGCGCAGGTCGAGCGTGACCGGTTTGGCTGTCCAATCGTACTCTTTGCTGGTGAATTTCCGCGCGGCGAGTGTCAGGCACGCGAGCGAAGGGCATTCCCACCGTACCGGACCAGAATACCACGGCTCCATCCGGTCGAGAAAGCGCGAGAGACGGCTTGCCCGAAATACATACGTCAGTGATTCGAGACGCCGCATGTTCGGAATTGGCGCGAACGGTCGTTTGAGCGGCTCGACGAACATCAACGACGTTATGTTGTCCCACAGAGAGGCTGGAAAGGAATGAAGTCCGCTGAGACGCGTGCTCGCAAGAGTTCGCGTCCTGCCATTGGCGATTCCATTCGAATATCGCATTCAGGAGTGAAGTCCCAGGCTCTTTCGCCCGATGGTGGGAGCACGCATACGCGGCTGAAGTCATCCAGACGATCATCTGAATGAGTGTCGATCCCAAAGAAGATCTCCTTTTGGTGTGAAAGTTCCTCTGAATCAGTTATGGTCATCTCGTGTACGTTGCGGTGCTGCAGGAAACCCAGAATACCAGGAAAGTGAACGTTGGCGAAGACCGCCTGCTTCAGTGATGGAAGCCACGATGTGCCGTTAGCTACATCAGAGGTATTCAACGCAACACCGTCTGGCGGTCCTTCGAGATACACATCCTCGAGGTTGGTACAGCTGGTCAACAGGCCTAGCACAATACGAGCACCGCCGATCGAATACGAAGCTGCGTACCCGAGCCGACGCATCCTTGACAATAGTGGACATTCGGGATCTATTCGAATGTCGTGTAGTATTAGGGCCTGAAGCATCGGCGCCGTTCCATCGAACAACCTGCGGTTTAATCTTGGAACCCGTAGAAAGCTGAACTGCGTTGCATCTCCAAGGCGTAGTACTTCAAGTTCCTCGATAATGGGCGCAGGTCCGTTGAGCGCATTGAAAATGGTATCCCAAGCGTCGCTTCCGCACAGGTTCGCCGAACCGGGAGGGTTGATAAGTGAAAGCCTTCGGACGCGAAGTAAATGTTGCTGGATGCAGGCTGCAACATCGCATACGTTCAAGTCGCTCACTGACAGCCGAAGTTCAACCGGAGCGGGGGACGATCGAACGACAAGAGCGTTCAAGCCGATTTGAATAGGGCGCGTAAAACGAACTTGGACCGTAGCCCACAAGAGGGGATGGGCAAGGGCAAGACTGCGCCAATATACGCAGGTGTGTGTCGCAGCTATCTTTGATCCAAGATCGAGATGCGCAAACACGAGTATCATGATGTCCTCGCCAAGATCCACGATTCGAGCTCGAGCGGCGAGTTGTCGTTGTAGACTTTGTATGCGCCGATTCGCATCGATGGTAACAATATCAAGAACACTATAAGTCTCCGTCTTAGCGCACTGCTGCGGAAAACGGGAGTGTGTGGCACTCACGGGGATGACATGGTGGTAAGAGCTCAAGATCGGTTGCGGCTGCGGGCGGCTACGGCAGTCAAGTTGAGCGGACGAAAGTAGATGACTCAGGTAGCCATTACTCGGGATGGGATAATGCCCTTGATGCTCTTTACTACGCTCAGACCAACTCTCACTGCTTCTGCGTGTGTCGATACTATTCAATGCGAGGGTCTCTCGGAGCTGCGTCTGTGACTGTTGTTGTGCCAAGACTCCACCTCCTGGAACTCGTCTCTTGCATCGCAGAAACCAGTTTGCTCACTGTTTTAGACGCTTCCCTGCGGAACAGCTCATATATTGCACTTTGCGGCTCAAATTGACTTGTTAGACTGTGTATGTGAAGAAATTGTTCCGCCGCGAGACCCAGTTGCGCTCGCCACGACTTGTCACGCCCTTTGTGACATTTTTGTACACCTCTCAAATAAAAGGATAGTGATGACACTTAGTCTGGGAAATGTCAGCCAACGCTCGGTGTTTTAGCGTTGTGTCCCACTTTTGCTCAAGCTCACCAGGAGGGCTGAGTTGATTCCGTTCAGTACCGTTGTAACGGCCTACAGAGCGTACGACGGCCATACGCTCGCTCAAATGATGGGTTCACCGGTAGTCAACATTATCTCGGTAAAACTGCTTGTCATGTTCGCGCTAGACGACCACCCATGTCAGAATGACGGCATTTCACGCCCTCACAAGAGCAAAATATTGATTATTTTATGATAACCTCCGTACAAGATTCAGCCGCTATTACATAAATTGCTTGACTTGAAATAAATACAGTACATAACAAAAAGGGTACAATCCCGTCTTGGGCTCAAATGCTCCACCCTCAGGCGTGAAGGACAACGATAGAACCTTGATGAACGATGTCATTATTGCGTATAACTACAATTAAATATAGAATCATACCTGTATAATTGCTGTTGTGGAACTTGCACTGGCCCCCGTGCGCGTTCTGAGGAGCCTGGCAGTTCCATGCGATCCAGTTTGTCACGACTTGGACTGAAGAGTTTTAGTCAACTCTTCTTTATATATTCTAGTCTCACGTACGATCCTTATAACAATAACGGAGATAGCGGTAGTTGCTGCGGTTCGTGATCGTGACGCCACAACTACCAAGCCAGTAGGATAATGCCGAGCCTCGTTCCACTGTAAAAGATCCCTGGGTCATTCCTGGACGAGGCGGCTGCAATCTGCAAAAAAAAAAAAAAAAAAGAGAGAAGCGCCAAGATCAGAGTTGCTATGGCAGGGGATTGAGCGCGAGTCGTACCGTTAGGGTTTGGTCCGTGACGACCAGCCGGAGTATAGCAGGTGGTTGGGCACCACGCCCCGCAGGCATTATAGTCATTCACGCCACGTTCACTGAGAGCGATGTCATCCAGCTCCGGATTATCACGCTGTTCGAGGGATGGAGTTTCAACTTTACAGCGCCAGCTTTGAACTTTGGCACCGTCAGGAAGTTCGATCGTCGTGACGTTGGAAGGGGCTCCATCTGCGCAATGTATACCCTTGGCCTCAAATATAGCCGCTGTAACAAGTTGTCACGGCTGCCAGTCAGCGAACGGGTCAGGCTTGTGGTTTCGCTTACATTCAGGAGCGAGGGGAGTGGGAGCGAGGGCAATGGCATGGCAGGCGACCGCTGTTGCGAGCGCACAAATAACTGTTTGAAGAAGCATAGATACAATAGCTGAATGTGAAAACGCAATGGAGAGAGTTGGAGAAGTATGTCTGATGCTTCGTTGTTCAGTTGTGGGCTTATATGGCCAGCTGGTGGTGCACTGCCCGTGGTGGCAGAGCGAACTGAAGGAATACAAGGCGTTCCGGCGACAGTGGTCCGTGACACTACCGGGGATTGGGCCCGCTTTGTGACCTGCCTTAGGGGCTGCAAATGTATCACAATGCCCTGTGTGCAGAGAAATTGCTGGCAAACGTGAATTGCTTGGAACTTGGCATCCTTACACAATATCTCGTGTAGAAGTTTCACATGCTCTCCGCAACTTCTCTTCCATATTCTTAACGAAGCTGCTCAGTAGCAAATCGGTTTGTGAACGGGCATTATGAGCCGAAACGCCGGGGTGCTCCGCATTTCGGGCATCTACAAACATACCCACCGTCGACCTGAAACCACGGGATCGCTTAACATACCGGACACAGCGTTTTGATGGTGATTAATGACTAGTCACGGTGTCTGCGTAGCTGAATGAAGTTTTGCGCTTCACCAGGATACTCTTCCTTCTCTCGCGAGTCTAAATCAGAGTGTCAGCCACTTTACAACTTTCGTCCCGAGTCGACATTACTGACCGTCGATACAAAACCCAGCCTTCGTATTCTTGCACGCGATCAAGTGACGACCGCATCTGCCGCTTAGTATTGCTCGGAATCGTCTTCCCGCAAGTCAAGCGCACCAGGCACAGCCTGAGTCCTTCCATTGGTCGTACTCAAAGTTATGGGGAGGCTCTCCCACGACGGTTCCTGTGACGGAAGGAACTCGCATCCTAGTACAAAGACGAGGACACGTAGTTTGCTTCGGCGTGGTGTGACGGAGACTTCACCGTCGAGGCCTGGGACCCAAAATGTCGCCGAGAGTGTGCGAGTGAGATCATCTATTCCTACCAGTCCCTGTATCACGGCAATCAAGGCGGAGGTACTCAATATTGGGAAAGAGTTTTTATCCCTGGTACCACTGTCACACAGTTAGTAGGTGCACGTAGTATTCAATGTAGATTGAGCGCACCAAAACGTATCCGGTCCCACTTGAGCTCGAGCTTGAGAACCGTAACGAGATTGCGGGAGATTGCGGGTGTTGATTTCAGCACTTCGATGAAGTCGTTGAGGGGTGTCTGTCGCGACTCGGTACAACTACATGAAGCGTGACATCAGAGATCGCGCGAGCCGCAAGGGAGATCCAAAGCATCATATGAGAATATTGAAATCGCCCGACGTGATCCGGATGGCACATGGCTGGACGAAACGCGGGGCAAGCCAAGATCGATGCGAGTCGTCTTCGTCTTCAGACGGTACACAGCGTGCGGAAGATAATTCCAAGCGTGTAACCCCGGGAAAGCACGAAAGCAGACGTGAAATCTCTTTGAAAGTTGAGGTGGCGATGTGACCGATGGACAGCGATGTCACTGTGCGAAA
>JAGTJP010000304.1:0-22255 GCA_020744175.1 Auriculariales sp. MPI-PUGE-AT-0066
TATGGCAGCCATGACATGCCACCCATGCCCGAAGTCGGAGACACCCTTCGCACGACCGGCAAAGTGTACATTCGCAAACGGAAGATCAGGAAAGCAGGCAACTGGATGTCGAACGAGGTGGATTTGGTGCGCCTCTTGAACTCAACCCACCTTCATTACAGGTTTTAACCGCCATCCTCAGCTGCGCAATACGTTTCTGCAGAGCCGGAAACACGCGTTGAATGTGGCCAAGCTCCACGCACGCGGTATCGGGAACCGTTTGTTCTGGAGAAGCAGGAACTCAGCGCGACGCCGCGCGCGACTCGGGTCAACCGCACACAAGCCTCTCAGCCATCCACTCCGACTCGATCGTATAGGCCCCAACCTGTGGCGTCTTCATCTAAACACCCCAATCCGGCACCTCCACCAGTAGTATCACCATCTAAACGTTAGCGGATCACTCACGGCCAAGCTCGCCATCGAAAGCTGCACCGAGCCTCACGCACCCAGCAAATCTACGCACCAAGCAGCGGACACGCAACACGTTCCGGATATATCTCAAAACACTACATGTCGGCGGATCATGACCTCATCCTACAGGGCGAAGGCGCAGTGTTTGGATGGCCGAAAGAAAAGAGACGAGCGGGACTGCGACGCAATTGTTTAGATGGGCGATGACAGCGTCTTGACCAGCGTGCCCTCTCAGATGCCCGACATGTCGTTCGCCATGTCGACACAAAGGACCATCTTCTCGAGTCCGAATAAGCGGAGACGCCTCTTGCCAGAGGACAATGACGAACAGACATCTCGCGGAACACAGGCTCGCTGGACGCAAGCCACCGATGCCGCCAGCTTCTCCACTGCGACTCTCCCATTGCCTGCTGCCGACGAGCACGTCGGGTTTACGCGCGTGTTCTTGGAGCAAGTGCCCGAGCTGGCCTCTCTGGCGACATCCGTGGCCCGTGTCGAGCGCCACATGCGCGACAAACCGCCAGCCAAAGTCGCCGCCGCGACCAAGTCTACTGCGGCGGCGAGCAGCAAAGCCCGGACCGACCTCGCACGCGCGACGAGAAGGAATCCGCCGACGCCGCGGCTGGGCGAGATGTCCTGCGCTGGGGCCTTCGCACGCTCGTCGATGAAGGCGCTTTGGTGTCGCACGAAGGCTCCGTCTTTGCGTGGCGGGACTCGGCCGTCGCGATAGACGATAGCGGGGAGCTGGAGGGGTATATCCCCGTCACCGCTTCGCTGCTCACGGGTGATTTGAGACGGGTGTTGAGGCGGTCGGCGGTCGGCGACGGGTGACGGCGGAGGAGGCGACCAAGATGTTGAGGCGTTTGGACGACCGGTGGAGGAAGGTTCTGGTGCTCGACGTGCGGGACGCGTTGGAGGAGATCGGTGCTCTGAAGATGCTGTGAATATACTTTGTAATGTAACTCGCCGTATAATTCCCATTCTTACGCTATGCTCAGTGACGTTTTGCTTCGACTTTTGAGATGATTCACCCCTCTCAATGGCACAAGAAAGAGCAGACCGGAGACTAACAGCCGGGCTCTAGATATTATTCACCAGGAGAACATCTGAACTCCGTGCTAGCGGTGGTTCGAAGGTCAACTGACAAATCAAAATCGGCTGACGAATGGCATTACGACATACAAGTCTCCGAACTCGTGAGGTATAGCACCGTCGACCTGCAGTATTATTCCACAGTCCAAGCCTGTGTAACAAGGAGTAAGCTGGCCACATTCGGGGGCGAGATTGACCGCCGCAAACCTGGTGTAAAGTGGCCGAGGAATAAAAAATGCCGGTAGGATCTCGAAAAAGGAAACAAGTCGTCATCGTGGCCCACCATGAAATTCGTCACAGCTCCGACTCTCGTCGCCCTCTCTCTCAGATCCTAATCGCAATGGCATCGTCCAGCCCATCCCCGCAGGTGCAGCTCTTTAGGGACTGGATCACTGCGTTCGAGGCGAACGACATCGTTGCTCTCAATGCCACACTCGCCGATGTCAGGCTGCCACAAGTCGTTTTTATTGCGAGCGTGACTGAACAGGTTGATTCAGGATCTAGTTTGGACGATGTTGCCCAAGTCTCTTGAGCAGCCGAAGCGAGACAAGACCTGAATTCCTCGACTTCTTTCGAGACTTCCGCGGCCAATTTGCCACATTTCAAGTACGTCTTAGGTGCTCAAGACCGAGATACTCGAAACCTCTGATCCGATTCATTGTTACAGTTCCCTGCGAATCTCACAGCCGAGCAGCCAGGTCGAGTCGTCCACTTCGTTGGTTCCACTATTGCGATGTCCGCACTATTCTGACGTGTTCTTCAGACTGAGCCCTCTGGAACGACCATTGATGGTCGCGAGTACCATAACCAAATCATCAACACGGTCGACATTGAATTCTTTGACTGGTCAGCCAAAAATTGTGGCCATGCAAGAGTTTCTCGACAGCCTTTACACGTCTCAGTGGCTTGCTGGTAGCTAGTCACCATGAGATATGTACAGCTCTCCCGGGATTCACCGCATGAAATAATGAGCGAAGGCATTCGAGCATCGTCACAAATTCTTGTGTCAAGCATTCTGCTGCTGTTGTGTGCAGAGTAGCTTTCACGTAGCGAATGGGAAACGAAAATAGAAGTTGGGTTGTAGGTAACAGTTTCGACTGCCCGCATAAATCCGGATTCAAACCCGGCGTTGAGCATCACCAGCTCCGAGATCTAGCGAGCGTCGACGAAGTGAGCCAAACATGAACGCAGTGGGCTGGCATAGGCAATATGTGAAACCCGAATGACCGAGCGACCACACAGAGTCGACATAGAGCGAGCCAACGACCGACACACAGAGTTTAAGACGGAAAGAACGGGAAATTGGATGAGAAAAGGAACACCAGCGGACGGATGGGAAGAGATTGACAGTGGATTGGGAAGTTCTAGAATATGAAAGCGGCTAGGAAATACTTGACAGACCGTGGCCAAACAAACGCAGGCACGTGCACGAGGCGAGAGCGCAGAATGGGTCAATAGGAAACGAAAGAATATCTACCATGCTTTGTGAGGCAGCCCTAGAGGAAAGCAGGGAGGTATTAGCTGCTGCGAGCGCGGGCATGGCCGTTTCGGAATTTTTACAACCGTGGTCTTCTCATGCTTTCCCATGCTTTCCCGTACGTTCTCATTGGTTCCTATCCGATCGACGTGAGACGAGACGTGCTGTTTTTTTTTTGTCCAGAATTGCCAGGACAGAACACGTTCGAGAATATATAACGCGCTACGTCCCAGCCCTGCGATCAAGTAGGCACTGGGACAGTATTAAAGCCTGCTAAGACTCGAGTTTTTACAGAGCCCGTGATGAGAATCGAGAATCCCTCTCGGACTGTTGAACGACATAAGAGAGTAAAACATTGAAGACTTCCGCATGGAATGTGCCCCGAAGTCTTGCATTCGAGTAAGAGCCATGGCGAATAAATTTTTGTTTTTATTTGCAATTATACCACTAAATACGTTCGGGGCTCCTAGCTAATTTTTCTGCTCCCGCGGCGGCGGCCGTCGTAAGCCGAATTACGCGGGGCCGGCAACATCGCTATCCACATACACGTTAGACCAAGCTTACCAATGGCAGATCAATGAAATATCTCTTACCAAGACAGCTCTAAACAAGAGTATAAAGGCAATGCCGTTGAACTGTGAGAGACGAAAAGCCCACTATGAAGCTCACCGCAACATCATCTCTCGTCGCTCTCTCCCAAGTTCTAGCCGTGGTGGCTTTGCGGCCCACATCCCCGCAGGTACAGCTATTCCAAGATTGGATGGACGCATTCGCAGCGAACGATTTTGAGGCCGTTGGCGCCGCTCTTGCAGACGTACGGCCGCCTCGGATTCGCATTGCAAGCCTGAGATTGACCTCCTCATTTAGAACCTGGCCTGGGAGATGTTGCCCCAGTCCCTGAATCAGCCAAAACAAGACAAAGCCGGTTTCCTCAACTTTGCCTCAAGCTTCCGCGGGCAGTTCGCCACGTTCAATGTATGCACTACTACTCAGTGGTTATTGATGCTGGTAATCGTCTAATGCCTATCATTGTCACAGTTCACAGCCAGCCTAATTGCCGAGCAGCACGGACGACTTGTTCACATGGTTAGTTCCTTTCGCTGGCTTGCCAATGTCGCTCTGACATGATCACTCATTTTCTTCAGACCGAGCCCGCCGGTATCACACCAGAAGGTCGCGAGTACCACAATCAAATCATCAACACGGTTGACGTGAAGCTTATCGACGGAAAGTACAAGATTACGACGATGCAAGAGTTCGTCGACAGCCTGTACTCGTCTCAGTGGATTACAACTAGTTAGTCGCCGGCAAGGTAGTGCCATAGTTATCATTGGATTCGCCAGTATACTGTATGAAACAACTGTGGAGCAGCGCCCGTCGCCATCAGTGATACTGCTATCATACTATCCATGAATGAAGCTTTCGCAGAACTTCGCGCCATGAGGACCACTACCGCTAGCCATGCACTGGCTGGAGCTTTCTCAGCAACGCCACAGCATTTGCCTTTAAATAAGGTTCACTGGCAGCGTGGGCTTACCGAGCAGCTGTAACTTGCCTTTGAAGCGTCACGGCCGCGGCAGCGCTAACAGGCGCTGACTTCGAGGACCCTAGAGGGCTTGTATAACACAAACACGGCTATCGTGCAAAGTCATGTTGGTTTGCGAAGTTGATTACTTGGATTCGATGCATATATAATCTACCAATATGATGAGCCATGGCCAACCTATATTGCCGAATCTATGAATGTACTCAGTCGATGACACTGCTAAGTGTGAGGCTGGCATACAACTACTCCTCATCTTTAACATTCACCTTCTCTCCCTATCTTGAGAGCGAAATGGAGACCGAGAGCGGTCACGTCGGCGCTCCCGATGGCCAAAATCTTGCCTTGGTGGCTCACGGTCAGAAGCAGGCGGTGGTGACCTTGCACCAGGACGTGAGCGCAGAGGGATACTACCCTGCAGGCGCCCTGGCGGCGACCGTGACCTCCTACGCGGCGAATGTTCATCGTGCCGCCGTTCTTGGCTGCGTGATCGTTGACGTTCTCGCGAAGGGCCCTCGATGGCCAAACGTTTTGCTTCCTTCTTCTCCTTCTTACGTCGCTTGCGTTCCTTGCGCTCTTCTGGTGTTTCGTTTGCACGCTTAGATGACTTCTTTTTCTTTCGCTTTGCCAGTTCCTCGCGGTGTTTTTCAAGCAGGTAGTCGCGCATTGGGTCATCTGGATCGATGTCGGGCAATGGTTCGTCCTCTTCAGACGAAGAGCCAGCATCCTCTGAGAGTGCAGTCAGGTAAACTGCCTCTCACAAGTTAAAGCAGACATACCATGGACGAGTTCGGGCTTCGCGTTGAGGCTTTGCTCTGTCCGCTCGACGAGTTCGCCTTCGTCGTTCTTCTCTTTTGGCTGTTTGTAATTGTCGATGTGGTCGACGCGGATGGTGCGGTCCAGCACTTTGGCACCGTTGAGGTTGTCGACGGCGAGGATGGTTGAGCGCTGGTCCTCGTACATGAGAAAGCCGAACCCGCGAATCTTGCCAGTTTGCTTGTCGCGAGGTAGGTTGACGTCCATGACCTCGCCATACTGTGACATGATCGTGATCACGTCGCCCTCAGTCAAGTCACGCGGGAGATTGCCAATGTAGACATAGGCCGAGTCTGCGCGCACCGTTAGAGTCAGTCACGCAGGAGCGACGTGCATACCTTTATATTGGTCGTGCCACGAGCCTTGCGCGCCGAGCTGAAGCTCGCGCTCGTTGATACGTGCAACTTCCTTGCTAAGATAGAATGACGGTCAGCGTCGCGATGATGTGATATGGGTTCGAGGCACGCACTTCATGGTCCGAAGCCAAGTCACGGGGCGCCGCCAAGTCCCGAAACACCGCTCAATAACCTCTCAATCTTCAGCTCGACTTATAGCCATAATGCACAGGCTCTCATTTCTCGAAGAATTATTTTCGACAAGGGGCCAAAAAAGCACGAGTAAGATGTCCGCAAATCTTTAGTACAAGTGACATCCCACACAGAGTGGATTCCCATTTCTCAAATAAAGAGAATCTACACAGAGATAGTATTGAATAGTGCATCAATAGAAGGCGAGAAGAAGTACTCTCCTCCCCTACAGATAGGAGAAAACTCGTGAGCAAGCGTCGCAGGTCATTCGTAGAATTTCACACACCGCGATTTAACGAAATAGTCTGTAATATTGAGCGTCCCAGATGGATTGCTGAGGTCTGCACCGCTTATGAATCGCGAGCCGCCGTTGGTTTGACCGAAAATTGGGTCGTGTCCAGGAGGGACGTTTTTGCCGCCAACGAAGTTCGGATCGTTCGCCCACGCATTCTGGATGAACCGGAAGCCATCCGAAATTGCTGACTGGTAGCTCACAAAGGCGAGACCGCGTTCAAGTTTGGGATCCGACACACTGCTGGAGGCTTCCTGGTCTGTGACTGGACAAATGAAGTCAGCGGCTGCGGCAATGCTGGTCAAACCAGCGGGGCCAAACCTTCCGGTCCATATGGAATACCAGCGCGCATGATTGTGTTGCGCGGCGCAATGAGGTCCGACCGCGGTCGCGTCTTACGAATGTGCGCGTGGAATGGGCAATGAGACTGGTCATCGACCGGGTTAAACCCCACGTGCAAGAAATCGAAGTCATTGTTCTGGTTCGGATCCGCCGCCATGGCGGGGTCGTCCACCATGGGTGTCCTGTCCACGGGCGCACCCTAGAAAACGGTGAGCGCACTGCCATCTCTAAGTCAAGGGAGGAGAAATACTCACACTTTTCCAGCGTCCCACCATGCGTGCGCCGAAGAGTTCTTCGGCCTGAGCAGATGTGAAGCCAGGTACAGACGGGGCGGTGGCGGCGATGAACTTGTCAAATTCGGGTACGAACTGCTGCAACTCGCGGAATGCCAAGAAGGAGCCATCGTGAGCCCAGGACGGTCGCGACACGAGATCTCCAGGCTCTCCGACCAAGATGACACCAGCACTGATGAGCAGCTGACCGGGAAAAACTACGGTGTTGAAACCAGCTATTGCAGGTTGCCCAATACCGTCGAGATAGCCAAACACTATATGAGATTTCGGTCAAGCTGGCATGTTGAATTGTAGTTTGAAGGGGACTCACTCTCGTGTCCTTCAAACGGGGGCGGGCGAATGTTACCTTGCAACTTGTATAGATTGTGCATTGACGTGCTGAAGGACGACTCGAGGAAGTTAACGGCGGTGTCGATAAGTGATTGGTCGTCACTTGCGATGAGGAATACTCCATGCAGTTTGTCTGGCACCGTGAACACCTTCTTCCAATCGCCAATGCCTGGATCTATACCACCTATCAGCATCATATTTCCGGCAGCTTTGATTACACACACGTACCTCCCAAAAATTTGGCATCTGTGACTTGAGCTTTGGTGAACGGGGTGTCACCGAGGTTGTCTGTGATGCCAAGTGTCGAAAGACCCGTTTGGGAAAATGCTATGTTGATGGCAACCTGTGGTTGGGTCGATGTACTTAGCATTGCGCTAGTCGGCGTGATCCAACTGATGATGGTGGTGTGCAGGACTGTCTTGAACAACTTTGGATCGTCGATCTGAAAAAAGTAGAATAGCTCTAGCTTCTTGCGCATCCCGACACTTGCAGATCGGGGTTCAGCTCATATTGAATAATTAGGACTGAGACGCACAGAATATCGCACTGAATGTTGCTAATGTTTAGCGTACTGTTCCGTGGGATGTCGTCCAGGTAGGGGAGCTGGCCAAACGCAGGAATGTCTGTTGTGATGCAGTCAGCAAAGGTGGAGACACTGCAGCGCTACGAGACCCGGCAGCGAACCTGCTAGCATGTTGTCCTTGCGAGGCTCCGTGAGGTTGGACGGGACCTCAATGTCACCGGTGCTCTGAGTAGCAGCTCCGCGGAAGAAGAGTACTGTGAGTACGACTCCAACAGAGGTGAAGATGCTGCGCATAGCGAGTATGTGCGTGCTAATACAAATCAAGCACGACTGGGCTTGTCTATACGCATTTCAGCTCTTATATACTCGCCAATGGGCGTCACTGTAAAAGAATTGCGGCCACATTGCGGCCTGTGCCTGCTTTCTACGTGTCAGTCTATGGTTCGGTGATCCGAAAAGTTGCACTTCGCCTGGTCACAGACAAACGAACTTCAGGAACAGCTTGGACAGTGGAAAAACCTCGCCCGCATACGCGTCACCTGTAGGCAGCCACAAAGTCCTTCATCTGGGAGGCACAGCTGACGTTCATGGAGATGTTTTTCGCAACGGCGGCCACTGAGAAGGTAGGTCAAATGCGCATCTCAGAGCGTGCAAACGCCGCATGCTGAGGCGAATTTGTAGCCCATGTGATGTCACTCTTGGTCGATACCTGTGGATAGCAACCTTTCGAGTTTTGACATGATTGGACAGAACAATTCAGCAGTGCCTGATTGGCCGCAGATGGAAGAGTCAAGGCTGTCACGGGCTCCCAACAAAGCAAACTATAGGCGCGCGGTTGTGCACTATCGGCGGAAGAGTTGCTGGAAGGGTGCAACTGGTGTACAGGACAGTCTAATGTCTTGATCGCAGTGTCGCCAAGAATGAACACGAGAGCCGTACGAACCCAATGAACACGAGAGCTGTGCAAACCCTCATTAGAACAATCATCGGTAATGATTAATTGCGGTGGTATGAGTTGAACCTTGCGCGAGCGCTGAATGCCACGAGGAAGAGCCGGAAAATGCTTGATCACTCCCACGAATTCAAACTTCTTCCGCAAGTTGTACAAATAATATGCGATGTATTTTCCTCTACAAGGCCACAAATCTCTAAAGGAGGATGAGTTCTGAAGAGGCCAAGGACTATGGTGGTGTGAAAAGTTCTAACTTTCGTGCCTGTATCGACAGGAGGGGGTAGATGGGGTAGATCGCAGTAGCTACATGCAGATAGGTTTCAAACATCACAGTCTGACGTCCGAGTGATCCACATATCGAAATAAGTTGCGAGTGGCAGACTTGGCGACAAACTAGCCACCCTTGCACAAGAGACGTGCGACGGTGGCGCCATCTACGCTGGCGTCATGGACAAGTTCAAACGGCTCAACATCCCCAACGCCGATCTCTTGCGGCCCATACGAAATTGTTGAGAGAGTCCTATCGTTCAGCAATGGGAGGGGGGTGGGAGGAGACAAAGTCAAGGGTCTGGGTCTAAACTGTGAGCCGTCGTCGTTTAGTTCAACTAGCGGTAGAAAGCGATGGTTATGTCGTCGATACTTTACCGCATTTGGCTTTTGCCCTTATACGGTAGGAATCCTCATAGCTCCGCTGGCCGTCGGGCTGACGTAGCCAGCGAGACCCGTGTTTGACAGCCAGAGTCTGGACGTGAGATATGGACCGCCATGCAAAACCAGGTCACATTACTCGAATTCATCTAGGGTATCAGACGAAATATGGCATGCCACCTCCCAATGCGTTCTACAAGCCACATGAGCAAGGACATATTTGAAAGATAGTAGACTCACAGCTCTTGCTGGATGCCCTTTGTCGTTTTCTGGAGCAGCGTCGAACACCTTGAACTAAAATCATTTCAGTATGCGAACTTGACCGTGCCGCCGCAGATGATGCAAACCTCTCTTGTCCCATCGGGCCTTATTGTCAGAATGCTGGCCTGGTTGCCACATCGGTAGCAGTAGTTTGGTGCACTCCACACAGTGACCAGCTGCTTGTCGAACATTTCCTTGAAACCTTCTTGTACAAGCTGATGCGCACGAGCCACAAGTGACAGGTCATTAACATGATTGAACTGCACGAAGGAACCGCTTCGTTCAGCTTTGTTCAAGTGTGCGATCGTGTTGGTACCTCGTGAGTGACGGATTGACCAAAGAGCCATCCAGCTCCTCGAGGGCTGACCGCCCACGTCTCGACCTCGTCAGGGTCACTCCACATCAGGTCTATAGCAAGGGCTTCAGGGGCGTGGATGAGACGTGCGAGGTTTGACTCACCACAAAAGGCGCCTTCATGCGGAATCTCCTGAGCTCGACTGAGCACGCGTATTTGGTCGAGGGTCCGGATGTCTGGCGATAGACCGCCGTGTACGCAGAGCACTGTGCCGTCGATGATCTAATGAATGTCAGGGAAGATGTCAATGCGAAGATTAACGGTGCTGACTGCGGCTAAGTTGAGGTAATCGAAGACCGAGCAGCACGCCTTCCAGACAGTCGCGCTGCCGTACTTCTGCTGACACTCATCTGCGATTCCCTGAGCGTGCGGCTACTGGCGTTTGTAGACATGCAACGTACCATAGAAACCGTATACTTGCGTGATCTGTCTACTTTCGTGGTTGCCGCGCAGCAGCGTGACCTTGTCTGGCCAGCTACGAACATCGGTATGAGAACGGCTGATGGGCACGGGATATCAGCGCACCGTGCCTTGAGCACCAGCAGTAGCGATATAGTCTCGAGACTGTAGTACCCGCGGTCTACAAAGTCTCCCTTCACATAATAGCACGATGAGCCCACCCACTACTACATCCCACGCGCACGCCACGAAACGCACCATAAAGATATAACTTGTGTCAGGGACCATACCGCCTTGTCGTAACAGCTCGCGCAGGTCCCAAAACTGGCCGTGGATGTCGCCGCAGATCGTAACCGGCGCGGCGACTGGCTGGATGTTGGACTCCTCCAGCAACAGCAGTCGCACGTGCTCGCACAGAATCTTCATTTCGAGCTCTGATAGATGTCTGCATTCGAGTAGTTGCGCGATCCACGCGTCTACGCGTGTGGGGGAAGCCATGGTCGCAGGAAAGGAGAGGTGGCGTGACTAAACTCAGCCACGCGCGCTTCTTGCCATTCCGCGTCACCCTCTAGCAACAACGATGCATCGCTCGGGTCTCCAGCAGCTCATACTATGCAGCTCACTGAGCAGTTATCTCCCAGAAAGTCTGCCTGTATCGCGAATGCACTTTCTCTCTCGATATTTTCGGGCAGTCATCTGTCTCACAAGTTCAGAACTCGTCAGTTGTGTTTGACACTACAACACTCTTTGGCTCCATCGTCTGAATTCATCAGTGTCAGGAGCGAGAAAACCTCTCGAGACACTTCATCGTGTAGGAACCGTATACGCATCTAAGTTGCCATCCTCGGTTATGGAAGATTGTTGTTTAGGGGCTTGGGCAGTATCGTGAGCACGAGTGATAAGGGACGAACTCATCCACTCCCACAAGTCTCGGACTTCGAAGTCGTGTGACACTCAAAATTCCAAGTTTCCATAAATCTCAATTCACGGCTCGAAAGTTAGGTATGCAGAAGTGGCTTCAGATTCCATTATGTCTAGAGATACAGTGTGTGAAGGTAGTATGCGTGTGTCCGCAGAGGAGAAGAACGAAACTACGAGGTCGGGTTGTTGATGCGCATCTGCGCCTCACCCTTGTCGTGCTGGAGGTTGCCTATTGATATCATTAGCCTCGCTCTCAGCGCCTGATCAAATGATAGAAAGACTTACCCTTGGTCTGCTGTTGCTTATCACCAGTTACGGCGCCGACAATCGAGTCCTTCTTGCCCTCGATGCGGTCCCCGGCACCCTCGACGTACGCCTTCGACTCGGCTGCCTTGACTTCTGCCTCACCTGAGGCGTGCTCCTGGCGGCCGGACTGTTGCCACGACGTCGCGCCGGTCAGGTTGCCGATGGTCTCAACGACTGTACCCTTGGTGCTGTGGAACTGGCCGGTGGTCTTGTTGGGCTCGGTGGACATGATCAGATCGTTAATGAGACTAGTAGGTCGTGAAGAATGGTTATGAGTTGGTGAAGGACGGTGGTGAGTTCGCAATGAGTGTTATATACGGGTTCAAGGTGCTGATGTCATTGTGACGTCAGCTTCACTCCTCGGATGTTCCGCAGCGAATCTACCACATTCGGCCAACCTTTGCAATCACATGACATACAAAAGTGACTGTAGCTTTATAAATCATCGATGTTTCGAGATCTCACCAGGCCACGGGGCATCATAACAAACTGAAGAACAGTATCGATGGCACGACACAAGGGTGCGGTACGATTTAGCAAGATCACAAGGTTCAATAGTGCGGTCTTCTAGCCTACAACTACTCTACAAGCACCATGTACTTCAGGCGCTACGACCAGATGATCCTGCAACTCCTTGACGGGTCGCGCCAGGCAGGCCGGCGTGAGCGGAGGTAATGATATGGACACACAAACTGATCGTTGGTTCCGAAGGAACCCGCGCTCACATCTATCAGTATTTTTTTCACCCAGGTGGCTTAATTTGTGCATCACTCTGTGAGCTCGCTCTTGAGATAACATTAGATCGACTCTGAACGCAGCCTGCGCTTACATTTACCTATTTTGGGACCCACTTTCTGTGAGTCATTCACGAGAGGATTCGCCACTTTCCACGAGCGACTTGAATGTCTCATCACAAGGTTTACCGCGGCCGTTGATCTGAGAGCAGTTGTGCCGCAACCATCAACCGTCCTAAAGTCATTTCAGCCGAATCTCCACAATACAAGAGAACTTCAACATAGAGCTACACGGAAATGGTGTTACGGATGGCAGAGATGGAAGGGGAGAAGAAATATTCGCCGCCACTGTGAGCAGAAAAAGCGATTAGAAGCGCGTTATTTTTGCACGAGGATCACGAACCGAGACACGATGAAGTCCTGCGTGATATTCAAGAGGGCAGTCGGATTGTTAATGTCTGCACCAGTGATGAAGCGAGTGCTGTTTTGATTGGCACCAACGAGCGGTTCGTGCCCTGTATCGCAGCATTATTAGTCAGTATGTAGAGACATCAAGGTTGATTGACATACCTGGGTCAACGTTTTTACCGAAAATAAATCCCGGATTGTTCAGCCAGCTGTGTTGCAGGAATTGGAAACCATCTGCAATGCGAGACTGGTACGAGACAAATGCCAGCCCGCGCTCAAGAGTCAAGTTCGACGCCTGCGCTGATCGCTCGGCAGTGGTCACTACGGTGCGGTGTCAAGTGGTGCCTCAAGAATTAGAGCATCACGTTACCTTCGGGGCCGTATGGAATGCCTGCTCGCATAATGGTGTTGCGCGGAGCACTAAGGTCGGCGCGAGGGCGAGATTTCCTAGTAGAGAGTTCTGAGTGAGCATCGCAAGCGTGGCGCACAAGACGGTATTTACGAACCGAATGTGTGCATGGAAAGGGCAACGCGACTGGTCCGAGGTAAGGTCAGCAGGAGGATGCGAGTAGTCAAAGTTGTTGTTCCGATCTGGATCTGCCGCCAGCGTAGGATCATCTGCACGCGGCGCAAGGTCCACAGGAGCTCCCTGTAACACTGTACTGAGCGCCTCCTTTCATCACCTTCTCTCTCAAGACACGCACGCTCTTCCAACGTCCCACAATACGAGCGCCGAACAGCTCTGCGCTCTGACTCGCGGTGAAGTTGTCGACGGGTGCAGCTTTGTCGGCAACGAACTTTTCGAACTCAGGGACAAGCTGCTGGAGCTCGCGGAACGCTAGGAACGAGCCATCCTTCGTCCATGCAGGTCTGGTCGCATTGTCGCCGGTCTCGCCGGTCAATATGATGCCCGCAGGAACGACGAGCTGGCCTGGATGAGGAAAGATGTTGAACCCTCTCACAGCAGGTTGGGCTATGCCGTCCATGTAGCCAAATTCTGGGAGTAGAAACGATAAGTTATTCAGCTGCTTAGCAGGCTACAAGGCACATACGCTCGTGCCTTCGAATGGAGCTGGGCGCACGTTGCCCTGAAGTTTGTAGAGATTGTGCTGCGACGACCCAAATGTGCTCTCCAAGAAAGTAACCATCGTGTCGATCTTGGTCTGATCATCGCTCGCGATGAGGAAAACGCCATGCAGAGTCGACGGCGACTTGAACACAGACTTCCAATTGGTTGTGCTAGGGTCTGGGGTGTAGTTAGCCTTTGTAGTTGGATGACGGATGATGGCATCGCACCTCCCAAAAAGTTTGCATCACTGGCCTGACCCGCAGAGAACGTTGTATCGTTGAGGTTGCCGGTGATCCCAAGCTTGGTGAGACCGGTCTGTGAGAAGGCGAGGTTAACAGCAACCTGCGGCTGCGTCCCTGTCGACAGCATGGCCTTCGTTGGTGTAATGATATCGACCACCGAGTTGTGCAGGGCATTCTTGAACCCGGCCGTGTCGTCAATCTGGAAGAAGTAGAATAACTCGAGCTTCTTGCGCATGCCAATCCTGCCGAAGTGAGCTGCAATGAGAAGTCTGTCATACTTTGTTGTGTTTCTTGAGCGACTCACAGGATGTCACTCTGGATATTGTCCGTGTCGAGAAGAAGACTGCCGATGATGTCGCTTAGGAGTGGTAAGAGACCCAATGCTGGGACGTCTGTGGGGACAATGAGTATAATCACAACCCGCTCAATGGGCCACATACTAATGAGCATATTGACGGTGCGAGGGAGCGAGAGAATTGGCGGCAGAGTTGGGAGGGCGACCTGAGCCACAGCTCCGCGGAGCTCAAGGGCCGCAAAGACGGTGGCGACGGTACTGAGGAGGTGGCGCATAGCGGAGTATGCTGAGACGAGAGTGCTGCACTGAGTGTGACCGGACGCTGAAGATACGCGCTTTATAGCAACGCGGCATGCGGCCTGACGGAAGACGCAGGTTTGCGGAGAGAACGCGCTTCTAACCATTCGTTGATTGGCAGCTGCATCAGTCATTCGGATACCTCCGGCGGACTATGATGCGACGTACTTTGAAAATCCTGGTATACGAGATGATGCCTCAAATTCGAGACTTTACTCCTAGGAAAGCCTCATCATGTCCCCCGAGTAAGATCCATGGCAGTGAGCAGGACACGCCCGTAGTTCAGATGGTTCGAGCTAGACGTGACGTCGACAGCCACCGCCTCGAAGAAGACACTGTTACGATACAGCAAGCAACATTGGCGAGGAATGATCTAATCTGAGTTCCGAGCGTGCTATGTCCGCAGTTGAGCCTTGAAAGAAGACCAAACCGAGTCCCTGTGACGCTAGTATACGAGCTTAACTGTCGGAAAGAACGTGCAGCTGAGGACCATCAAGGTGAAGCAAGACGCGCGCAACGAATTGGGAAGAGTGGAGCGGCGACAGGGGTCGCACATTCAATATTCGCGTGCGGAAAGAAGTGGATGGAGGAGAGGCCGTGCCGTCTTGGGATGTTGAGCGGCAACCTAGAGCATCGGCGTCGATGAACAGGCAGAATCTGATACAGTGCTGGTTTCGCCGTCCAAGGGCCACTAACGACCGTCGCGCGGAAGGTGAAAACTATGACGAAAGGACGGCGGGTTATTGGTGGTCAAAGGGCGGATTTCGGGCGAACAGGTTGTGCGACAATGACGAGGAGTGCCCCGGAAGCAAAAGCGGAACGGTCTCGAACTCAATTGTTGAGAGCGCAAGAAGGCGATCTCCTCAATTAGCGGGCTTGCGATTCGTCAGACTTGCGTCAGTGTTGATTTTTGAACGCCAATTGGCCCTGCGGCACGTCGCCACACCTGTCGGAGAGATCTCCGTTGATGCCGTTTTCGAGGGTGCCTGCAAGTTAGTTCCTCAGCCCTGTTATGCCCACTTCTGTATGCATGACACCACTGAAGAGAGGCTATGAACAGCGCACATCTGTTGCCGGGCTGAGATCGATTCGTGCCTGCGAGGTTTGTGTGAGCGCTGGCTTTATCGGAGGTACAACTGTAAACAGAGAGAAAAATGATGTCTTTGACGACCCTGTCTTGCAGAATAGTCTACACACAGACGCGTCAACTCGCTACTCTTCGGCATCCTCGGCACCTTCGCCGTCCTCGGCAAGCTCATCTTCCTCCTCACCGGTGAACGCATTGGCCGGCACCGCATAGAGGCGAAGGACTGGGCGGTTCGGGTCTTTGACCAGGATGTACTTGCCCTCTGGCAACCGCAGACACGCGTCGGCAACGGCGCGCACAATGCCCCATCCGTTGGCGACCGACATATTCAGCTGTGCTGCAAAGTCGCTCGGGCGGAGGGTGCTCGTGCTCAGTACGACGTGGCGCGAATTGTCCTTGGCGTTCGCTCGTGAAATGTAGCCCAGCTTCAGTACGTCTGCGCCGGCGACGATGCTCGCAATCGCCCAGCGTGCGAGCTTGCAGCTGTTGTTCTTCATCTCGGTCGCGACCACCGCGCCGCGCTGGCTGTCGAGCTTGGACCGCCAGTCCGGCGCACCGCCTGCACCGTGCACGCGCGAGTCGAACTCGTTCAGTGCCCGTACATTAATCAGTTGCTCGTGTGCGCCTGTTTGAATGAACGTGTCGATCTCGGTGCGCACTGCGATCTTGATGTCCTCCTCTTCACCAACGCTGAGGTCGAACAGCCGGTATCGGTACCCACACGACGCGAGTGGTGGCTGGTCCGACGATTCGTCCGCCTCGTGGAAAGGGTTCGGTTGCTCCAGGTTGAGCGGTGGGTCGCTCTCCTTGGCTGCCTGGAAAGCAAAGTTTTGGTTGACGTAGGTCGCCTCGAGAGAAAGTGAGATGGCGCTGTTGATCGACTCCTTGTCGGTGTCGAGTGGCGGGTCGGTCGAGTTTTCGTTGACAGTGAGGAAGTCTAAATATTGCTCAGCTACCAAAATTTAGAAAGGTTTGCAGAACTCACCAAGTGGGCCACCATCACGCTTGTCGAAGAACAGCTTGTCGCCCTCACGAACGACGACAATATCCCACGAATAAGCAGATCGGGGTGCACACATGAGCAGCGCCAAGATAGTGTCTGTGGCAAAGATGGTTGCCGCGTCGCTTGACGCGTACTAAGACATGGTGAGGCGACGCGGAAAGCAAAGATAGGAAGGCACGTACCTTTTGAATGACGGGATCTTCGGATGTTGTTGGGTTGTACCTCAGGCGATCGACAATGTGCAGCGGCCGTTCAGTTTTCGTGCTGACGCGGTCATAAGTTTTGTCGTATGGGTAGAGCTTGCCGTGAGATGACAGGAGCTCTGGCTCTTCGACGTCGAGACGCAGTTTTGACAAGCGGAGAAATTCGATCTCCTCAAGCATCTTCCAATTGGGAGAGATCGGGACTGACGACTCACGCATACGCGTGTTCTTGTCCCAATCCCTGAAGTTCCTGCGACCTCCACGCATGCCACCACCACCACCACCACCACCTCCGCCGCCGCCGCCGCCACCGCCCCAGTTACGGCCACCCGCGCCACCCTGGAAGCCGCCGCGCATGCCGCCGCGCTGACCACCACGCCCAGCACCTTGACCACGCCCAGCCGCTCCTCCACGCCCGCGCGCAAAGCCTAACGGACCACCACGGCGTGGCGCGCTGCCCTTGTTATCAACGAGCGAGAAGCTGGATTCATCCTCGACGTGGAAATACGCAAACGCCGAGGTCGTGCCAGCACCAAAAGCAGCTTGGCCTTCCCCACGCGGGCCACGCGGTTTTCCACCTGGGCCTTGCGTGCGTTGGCCACCACCACCGCCGCCACCACCGCCACCACCAGTACCTGCGCCGCTCTGGAGAGTTGCGGCACCAAGGGTCACCCCACTGGCACCGCGCGCCGGATCGCTTTCGTTCCAATCTGCGACACGGCCGAGCTTGTCGGATTTTGAGTATGGCGCATAAGGGATATCACGGAATTGAACGGGGATCTGAGTCGGAGATGGGCCCCACGAGCCGTCTGCGTTGTCGTGAATCGTCGGCAGCGTGAACGACATCGTCCAAAATTTCAGGAGAACAAGCCGTAATCGCAATCTCCCTCGCCGACTTGCTCTCATCCATCATCAACATCTGAAAAGAGCGCGCGATCCACGTTCTCGATCTATTCCATTTGGTGCAAGTCACAGCGTGGATGAGGAATTTAGCAAAAGTGACTTGAGCGCTTCGTAGGGCCACCCCAGCTATAGACCTCGAAACTTTTCAAGTATGCCATGCCAGATGATAACGATGATGATCGCTATACTTATATCTTTGCAACTTATGACCATCAACCTAAGGCGACTCCACTGCCTCAAACCTGACTATGTTGGAGGCAAGAGCCGCAAGATAACGACATCATCATCTAGTGAGCTTAATTGTCCGTGTACTGGCAGCGCAGCGGCTGCACCACTCTTTTCGCTACTTTTCCCTGTTATGTATTTTTCAGATAAATGATAACAGGCTCTCTGAGTTCCGGTCTAGATCACTTCATTCGTGCCCTCACCTTGCAGCGACGCGCAAGACATCGTTGACGATCTACTGTGTGGGCAACTACGTCCTCTATCGCATCCTAGTTCATCAACAACGGCTCCTTTAGACGCGTCGGATAAGTGACTGAACCTGCACCGTCAGCTGCTGCAGCTATGCGCTGACGTACAAAGTTCAGCAGAATGTGGGAACGTCTGTGTTCACTTGCCGCAGGACCGTGAATTACCGGTGAATTTCTCGACAATTACACCAGGAACAACTGGAATATTGAACGATAATTTCTCATTGAGGAGTTCTCAAACCCAAATTATGGCAGATCCGGGTTTGTAAACTATTCAACAAGAAATTTTAAAGTCCAGTATCTCAGTTTTTCCTGGCGTAGTTGTCGAGAAATTCACCGGTAATTCACGGTCCTGCAACAAGTGGTTGTTAGGATTGTTCAGCTCCGGTACGAAGTTTGGCAAAGCGGACTCTACATCAGACGGTTTCGGGTACGACGTTACGAATTTGAGATTGTTTCATTAGTCAGTTAGATGAACGGTAAAGACATGAAGCACGATGCTTGCGGATGCGGCTCGCAGCCGATTGGCAGTTGCTCCAATCAAGAGCCGCAGCGATGTCAAGACAGGGCAGCGTCGTGCACTAAGTGGCTATATAGTATCACGTTCAGGAGCGAAGCAAATTGCTGAGTAGCCTGGGTGACAACAGTGCCAAGTGACAGACAGCGATCCTTGAGCCGGTACCGACATCCGCTTGGGTGAAAATAACTAAAGCTCCGACGTGCAAGACCGTATCGGTATGATTGCGATTTACCTGTGACGGAGAGGCGACGCAGCTAGTGAAAATGTGGGAGAAACCAAACGATGCTGATGATTGAGGGACACTGTGACAGCAACAAATGACACTTCAAGGCAACGTCCGACAACAGAAGGCAGCTATGCATTTATACTGAGGAGGATCTCAGGAACCAATCGAACAATTTTCGCAAAGAGCCACTCACTTAGGCTGGGTGATGAAGAGAGACGTTGAATCCAACAGGGCGAGGGAAGGCTGGGCTGCCATCCACGTTCCAGCCAAAGGCCTCAGCACGAGCAGAGCGACCATCCCATCCTGCACCCTTTGCCGCAATTGCGTGATAAACTACGTACGGATTGCCGTCACGAGCGGTTGTGAAACTGGCATGACCTGGAGCCCATACCCCGCCATCCGGATTCTTCCCTTTGAGCCGGTGAGCCTCAGTAGAAACAAGTGAGCTATAAGTGAACGAACACATAACTGGACGGTCATCCAATCTCCACCAGTTGGACGCATTCATTGGGTCCGCACCATTGTCGATCCCCATTAGAGCGAGACAGTAGTCATCCGACCAACTTCCGGCGGCGCTGTAAACGATAAACCAACGGCCGTCGTGCTCGAGGATCTCTGGGCCTTCATTCACGCCCGAGTCGCCGCTCTTCTGCCAGTCAAAATCGGGCTCGTGCAGCAAAACTCGCTCGGAGCAAATTTCGGTGGGCGAGCACATTTCAGCGATGTAGAGGTTCTGCGAGCGGAGGTAAGCGACTTGCATGCTCATTTGCGGTGAATATACCTGTGTGATAGTGTGCACACCGTCACTCCAGCCACTCCAGACAAATAAAGCTTCCCATTGGGGGTGTAGCGGAACACAGTGCCGTCTTTGGGTAGTGGATCAAACGCAGCTCGCGAAACCGAATGAACAACTCACCGATAGCCCAGTTATCGTCTGGACTGGTGATTTTTCCAACAAGCTAAAGCGTGTTAATACGCGATGCATCGAAAATCAACGGAGACTTGAATAACTGACCTCAAAGGACTGGGTTGGGTCGGAAGAGGTGCTTTTGAACACGAACATGCGGTGGTCCGCGTTATTCCCGTGGTCCATGGCGACGTAGATATACCAGATGCCATCGATAAAATGAAGTTCTACAACAAGCTACTGAGTAGCTCCGCATCCTCAGGCGGAAGAACAAACCTGGCGCCCAAATTTCCTTGATATCTGCCGGAGGCGTCCAGACAGTCACGCCTTGCTCATCAAACGATGTGAGATCCCGGGATGCATGAATGACGAGCCGCGTCCCCTTCTTGGATTGTGCCATATAATACTGCGGGTATGATCCAGCCTGCGCTCTACTAATCTTTAGACAGAAGACGTACCGTGTCCGTCTCTTTGTGATAGATCACCCATGGATCCGCGGCATGGCCAGGTTAATCGCTATAGAACACACGAGTTAACAACAGAAGTTAGCTCAATATCAGGGCTCACGATTGTTATACGTCGGAGGGAAGTCGGGCAACGGGTCAACGACTGGAGCCTCGGGAGTGGGCAGAGGGGCGGGCTCTGGCATTTCGACATTGCAGACACGTTTGTACTCCTTCGCTGCCGCCTTCTTGAGTTTACGACGGAAGCGCGCGTTGGTGGATGGCGGGTAGCCAAGGCCGGGCTAGGTTTGACGAAACTGGAAGTAACTGCGACACCTGCTGAAAACCACGACTAGCCAATTGCTGATGTGGGGCAGCATTGACGCCAATAGATAAGAGCAGCGTGGATGCGAGTGTGAAGGAGAAGAGGCAGAACGGCAATATCATTGTCGTATAGAAAGGACGGAAAAGAAGGAGCAACGGTAAGCCTGCGCGGAGGGCATTCTTAAGCTGACTCGATGGACAGCACCATGCTTGCAGTATGGAGCAACGTTCACAGCTGAGTAGCGAAGTGGAAGCGATCGGGCGCATGGCAAGAAGTCTGCACAACAACGGACACGAGCTCCTGAGCGCGGGGATCGCGCGACGCCGGGTTGCCAGAGTGACACTCTATGCACGCGCGCTGATCCCACTAGACTAGACAGCCAAAACCCGCTTTCAAATCTCAATGGTGCGGAGCGACATACGCGGGTAATCTGGGGTATACCTGATGCTGGGTTCAAAGCGGAACCAAAAAAGCTTGGCCGGCGCCCTGCAGATATCTTTCGATGTACGATCGGTACTGAAATAGCTGGATGGATTTTTCCGATCTTGCAAACGCGGTAGTTATGGTTATGGGCATTACCCAGCGCCTTACATTTCGGGGCTGATGTCCAGGGAGCGGGTCGAGATGCTCCTAGCGTTGTGAAGACAGGGTTGGGCCTCCGTCATACACCTGTACGTAACTGTCAGCACTGAGACCAGCTTCGTCTATCATAATATCCGAGTTGCCTCTCTTAATTCCAGATCTGATAGTGAACGGAACTAAAATCGTAAAAGGTGCAAAACTGTCCGTGTCGTCGACTTCGCTGCATCACTGCTCACATTCCGGGTTGGAACCTCCGACTGAGCTGCCATAAGCCATCCATCCTACCATCAGCCGTGGAACTACTCGGCCACTTTCAGGGTTGCAACTTTCGCGTACACAAGTAATATGATGGATTGGCAGCTTTCATCAGACCTAAGGCACCGCCGGACGGACTTGACAAAGGAATTTAACGACCCGAATTAATTCCTTTTTCACGTTGTGTCCGTCGCGACCCCTATAACGAACCTTGGCACAAGATAGTCCTCGATCGATCATTGACTCCCTAGGGCCAGTGCTTTCCGGAAGTCGCTGAATGAAACAGTGAGACCTCGATACGAGCACTCGAGCTAGCAAGGTTGGGAATGTAGCCGAGCGCAATAGCATATCTGGCATAGGACAAGCCAAGATGACTCTACTGGCAAACATCGACAGTCATCGAGCCTGACTGCCGCCTTCTCGAGATGTGGCAACGTTGCGCGTAGTTGGGCACGACACAAGATTGGACCCGAAATGATTCGTCACAAAATTTACCGAAACACCTCGGGATGGTTTATGGACAACCACGACGGGAACACGCCATGATGATGATTTTGACGAAAAACATCCACAACACATCCTCGATACATGAGTTGATGCTTTGCATATGTATCGAGATCGAGCACCTGACCTGAGCCTTATAAAACACGACTGTAACATTACGAGTCTCATGATCTGACAATGATTCTGGCCAAAAATCACTAGCTGTGTGCTCCCGTCGGGTTATCCATAAACCATCCCGAGGTTTCGGTGAAT
>JAGTJP010000305.1:0-22252 GCA_020744175.1 Auriculariales sp. MPI-PUGE-AT-0066
TTTCTGCGAACGCAGCGCATTAGTGTCATCTCGCGTCTGTCACGCGTTCCTCCGCTTGGAATCGAGTAGCTAATCGCTCACTGTACCAAATATAACTGACAGAAGCAGGTGCACAGCAGTTACGAAAATTGCCCGCGCAGAACAGGGTTTCGGCAAGGGTCGTGGCAGCTCGGGTCAGCTATATCCTAGCCATGCGGAAACCTCGTGTACATTAGATGAGCGCCGACCTAGCACGTGCCTATCACATGCAGGCACCCGCTGCACCTGCCTCCCGTTTCGCAAACGACCACCTTGCGCTCCAAATTTATTCGGGGTAAGAATCCTCACGCCCCGTCTTTCTCATCGAATTTCTAGTATCATACAGCAGGCTGAGCGAAAACAGTCGACATGGGCTCCTGTGCAGTACCCGGAAGGACGCGACGAACGGCGGCGGCAGCAGCGAAAGCGGTGGAGGAGGAGCGGCAGAGAAGGCGGCGGCAGCGAAAGCGAAGAAGGCGGAACAGGACGCGGCAGCAGCGAAAGCAGCAGCAGCGAAGGCGGCGCAAGAGCAGCAGCAGCAGCGAAAGCAACAGCGGCAAGAGCGGAAGAGGAGGAGGCAGCAGCAGCCAAGCAGGCAGCGAAGAAGACGAAGGAGGAGGCAGCAGCAGCGAAGGCGGCGCAAGAGCAGGCAGCAGCAGCGAAAGCAACAGCGCAAGAGCGGAAGGAGGAGGCAGCAGCAGCCAAGGCAGCAGCAGCGAAGAAGACGAAGGAGGAGGCAGCAGCAGCGAAGAAGGCGAACAGGACGCAGCAGCGAAAGCAGAGCGGCGAAGAAGGCGGAGGAGGAGGCAGCAGCAGCCAAGGCGGCAGCAGCGAAGGTGGCGGAAGAGGAGGCAGCAGCAGCGAAGGCAGCAGCAGCAGCAAAGGCAGCAGCAGCGAAGAAGGCGAGGAGGAGGTAGCTGCAGCGAAGAAGGCGGAACAGGACGCAGCAGCGAAGAAGGCGGCAGCAGCGAAGAAGGCTGAAGACGAGGCAGCCAGCGAAGAAGGCGGAACAGGACGCGGCAGCAGCGAAAGCAGCAGCGGTGAGGGTGGCGGAGGAGGAGGCAGCAGCAGCCAAGGCAGCAGTAGCGAAGAAGCGGAGGAGGAGGCAGCAGCAGCCAAGGTAGCAGCAGCGAAGAGGCTGAAGAGGAGGCAGCAGCAGCCAAGGTAGCAGCAGCGAAGAAGGCTGAAGAGGAGGCAGCAGCAGCAAAGAAGGCGGAACAGGACGCAGCAGCAGCGAAAGCAGCAGCGGTGAGGGTGGCGGAGGAGGAGGAGGCAGCGCAGCCAAGGCAGCAGTAGCGAAGAAGGCGGAGGAGGCAGCAGCAGCCAAGGTACAGCAGCGAAGAAGGCTGAAGAGGAGGCACAGCAGCGAAGAAGGCGGAACAGGACGCAGCAGCGGCGAAAGCAGCAGCGGCGAGGGCGGGAGGAGGACGCAGCAGCAGCCAAGGCAGCAGCAGCCAAGGCAGCAGCAGCAGCGAAGAAGGCGGAGGAGGAGGCACAGCGAAGAAGGCAGCAGCAGCGAAGAAGGCTGAAGAGGAGGAGGCGGCGAAGAAGGCGGCAGCTGCGAAAGCAGCAGCAGCGAAGGTGGCGGAAGAGCAGGCAGCAGCAGCGAAGGCAGCAACAGCGAAAGCGGTTCAGAAGGAGGTGGTGGAGGCGGCAGCAGCAGTGAAGGTGGTGGGGAAGAAGCAGGCGCCGAAGGAGGAGGCAGCAGCAGCGAAGGTGGCGCAGGAGGAGGCAGCAAAGGCAGCAGCGGCGAAGAAGGCGGAGGAGGAAGCAGCAGCAGCCAAGGCAGCAGCAGCGAAGCAGGCGGAAGAAGAGGAGCGGCGAAGAAGGCGGAACAGGACGCAGCAGCAGCGAAGGCAGCAGCAGCGGCGAGGGTGGCGGAGGAGGAGGCAGCGGCAGCCAAGGCAGCAGCAGCAGCGAAGAAGGCGGAGGAGAAGGCGACAGCAGCGAAGAAGGTGGCAGCAGCGAAAGAGGCGGCGAGGAGACCTGATGAAAGTGAGTGCGCCAACAATGCGCATGACAACAATTCACTCATCTAGCTTTCAATAGCATCGCAGCCATCCACGTCGGGGACTGCGGGGACCGCGATCTTGCAACCACCACTCAGGTCAGGGACCGCGAATCGAATAATCCGCAGCGGATTGGAGGTAAAAAGAAACCTCGTAAAAATCCGAAATCGAACAGCCGCCAGAGGTAGTAGCTCACGCATGCAGACGACGGGCAATGTACATTTGACAGGCTACAGCGCCCGTGAATGCGGTTATTCAAAATGCTCACTGAGCCACAAATCATGACATACCGCCAATGTGAGTTATCAAGGCGTGTGATGTAAGAGTGCTTAGACTGAGAGCCAAAACTGACTTTGCGAGCTCGACATGACCCACGTTACTTGCGTCCACGTTGACCATCACAGTGGCGGCGATGGAACAAGAAGACGGTTGGGGTCGATGGCTGCATTAAAGTCTCCCTCTGCCGAGTACCCGCTGCTCGCCTGCTCAGATGTGGGCTCAGCCGTCTGAGAGAGAAGAAAGCTGCGACAACCTCTGCGCGCCTGATGCAGGTGTTTGGGAGGACAATGGCGCGACCACGGCGTCAACACTTGAGCTGGAGGTAGTGGGACGGACGACATCAGGGTTAGCCCGAGGCGAAAGAGCATGGCGGGATCGGAAACCCCGTGTCCAATTGATGAGCGCCCGAACGTGGCACGTGCATGTCACATGCAAACACCCCGCTGCACCCCTCTCTGCCTCAAATTTATTCGCGGGTAACAAAATCCCCCACGCCCGGTCGTCCGTCTCATCGACTCAGTGGTATCACATAGACGAGGCGTCATGGGCTGCTGTCTCAGTACCTCCGCAGGGGATGACAATCACGACATGCAAGAGCGTAACTCGAACGCGTCTCTCGCTTCTAAAGTGAGCACAGAGCGTCGTCCCAACATTATGTGCTGATATCCGTGTAGGTTTCAGTCACCGCGAGCCCGGGTCAGCCCACCGCCATCCTCCCGCATTGCAAGACCGACGACATCATCGATGAGAAGGCCGACAAGCTGAACGTCGGTCACTTGCCCTCAAGCGCTGGAAGGCTGCTGTCAACGTGGCTCGCGCTGCTAGACGCTTTGTCGAGGCGGGCGCAGCAGGCACAGCAGCGAGGGTCGAAGCTGAGCGACACCAGGCAGAGCACCAGGCAGAGCTGCAGCACGCGGCGGAACAGCTTGCGCGTAAACGCTGGAAGTGCTACATCAACACTGTTTGTGCTGTTCTAAGGTTCAGCGAGCACGGCGCGGTAGCTGCGGCGAGGGCCCAACAGCGCAAAAGGACGCGGAGGAACGTCGTGCAGCTGTCTTGCTCGCCCGGAAGCGTTGGAAGACGACCACCATCACCGTACGCGCTGTCAACCGATTCGTCAAGCATGGAGCCGCAGCAGCCGCAGCGAGAGCCGAACGGGCGCGAAAGGACGCGGAGGAATGTCGTGCGGCTGCCCTCCTCGCCCGGAAGCGTTGGAAGACGGCCACCATCACCGTATGCGCCGCGACACGATTCATAGAGCATGGAGCCGCAGCAGCCGCAGCGAGAGCCGAACGGGCGCGAAAGGACGCGGAGGAACGTCGTGCGGCTGTCCTGCTTGCCCGGAAGCGTTGGCAGACGGCTATTATCACCGCACGCGCTGTCCACCTATTCAGTGAGCATGGCGCAGCCAGGGCAAAGGCGAGAACCGCGCGAGAGAGAATCGACGCGGAGAAGCGCCATGCAGCTGCTCTGCTCGCGCGAAAACGCTGGCGGACTGCCATATGCGCCATACGCGCTGTCAAACGCTTCCGTCAACACGGCGCTGAGGCGGCAGTGGCGCGGGCGCAGGCGGCGTTAGTGGCGGCGGCCGTGGCGAAGGCGGAGGCCGTGGCGAAGGCAGAGGCCGTGGCGAAGGCAGAGGCCGTGGCGAAGGCGGAGGGTAGAGGCGAAAGCGGAGGCAGAGGCCGTGGCGAAGGCGGAGGCCGTGGCGAAGGCAGAGGCAGGGGCGGCGAGGAAACGCGACGAAAGTGAGTGCTGCAGACAATGTGCATGACAACAATCCACTCATCTGCCCCTCTTATAGTTTCGCAGCCATCTGAGAAAACGGCCGCGGTGGATAATCGGAACGCAAAGAAAGCGAAAAAGTCTGGTAGAAATAAGAAATCAAACAACCGCCGTTGACCGCATGTAGTGCACCAGATGTTGTACACCGATTGTTTCTTACCTTTTCACATGGTACAGTGAATGTAGTCATCCCAGATACTCGATTAATAGCAAAATTCTGCATAATGCCGGTGTGAGTATCTTCGGTGTGATGCATTGAGCTATCCCTCTGCTGAAGCTCCAGAGTGAAATTTATGATGACCCAGCGTCTGTAACCGGATGAGTGGCTAGGACTGAGAGCTGAACCGAACCTTGCGGGCTCGAGACGACCACGCCACTTGCGTCCACCTTGACACACGAACAGTAGCGGCGATGGAACAAGAAGACGGTTGGGGTCGATGGCTTCTTCAAAGTCCCGTTTGACTGAGTGCCCGCTCGCTCGCTTGCTCAAATGTGGGCTCAGCAGGCTGAGAGAACAAAGCTGCGATAACCTCTGCGCCTGATGCAAGTGTTTGGGACAATTGTTGGCGCGACCACGGCGTCAACACTTGAGCTGGAGGTAGTGAAGGGGATCCTGGACCGACTGTGCCAGTGTAGTCCGAGCGAAGAACATAACGGGCGCGTCGTGTTGTTCTCTGACATGGGATCCGGATGACGGTCGTTCGGGAAGATAAGGAGCCGGGGCTGATGTCATGATGTCGCGTGGAACGAGGCACCGGGCACAGGGCACAGCGATGTATGGCAAGCACAAACAAGTGGAAAGTCAACGCGGAGGTCGAGTGAAGTGCGTGAGCACATGCGTGAGAATATGCATCTGGTGGGCCGGGCTGCGTTTGGCGGGCTGCTACTGGTGTTCGTCGTTGCATTTAGGCTCAGGCTCGGCGCCTCTCTTTCAGCGGGCATATATTGCTTGATTGGGGAGTCCGAGTGGTTTTCTCACCATCATCCTCCGAAAAAGCCACCGTTTTCGGCATTTCGTCCGGCGAAATCCGTCAGCACACATGAGCGTGACTCCGGGGAGAACATGCACGCACGCTCTGAGTAGGACTCTATTATTCAGCCCGCTGTCTAGCTGGCAGATCATGTAATGAACTCTTCCTCCGACTTCCTGGATTCGATCTTCCCTCTCCTACTCGTAAATACGCCTCATCTCTGCGTATATCGTCATCAACGCCACCCCTGTCCCTTCTCCCTGTGATACTCCACTGCACACTCTCAGCTGGACTGAAATATCGACAAAATTCAACAAGGAGGCGTGCTCCTCCCCATCTTCAAGAGACCACGAACGCGATCGGTAGGCTCGGGGTTTGTGCCCTACTCGGACTGCGATCGCGCGGGGTTACTCCATTCTGCCGCTTTGGTATCAGATGGTGACGTCTTCTCCTGCTCCCCGAAACTTGGTTGTACACGACGAGCATCGTTAGCTGTCACGTTGGTTCTATAACCGCTTTAGTTTATCTACTCAGAATCGTTGTGCAAATCACTGACCGCGACAAACTCCTGATCTAAACAGCATGACGCTGCTTGCGCGGGCATGGCACGATTCGGTACATTGCGGCCCTGTGTCATCACGCCGTTGCTGCCTTCGGGGGAGCGCCTGTGTCAATGAGTGTCGCGGAGGTCCCGTGCTGACTGACGCACGGCTGTCGCGGTCGCAATTGCACTCTGCTTCTTGTCGATCCCGCATGCCACTGCTGCACGTTGTCTATCGGGACCGCCTGCGAGAAGACGTAAATGGTGAAGCCATTTGGCAAGCGAACGAAGATGGACAAGTGGGCGATATTGGTTATATCAATGACGACGGACAATTTCAAAGGGTATGCGAAGTTAAGCGCTTCCTTCGTATTCATGTCGCTGATCCCGGCTCTGCAGCTTTTCAATGCATTCGATGGCGATGAAAACTCTCCTCCGCTTCCGGGGAGATCATTGATCCGCTCTGAGACTCAAGATCATCCTCCATCATGGGGCGCCTCGTTCAGTCAAGACGCCGATGTGGAGGCCGGTGTGTCAACCGAGTACGAGATCTATCCTGGCATATTATGCTCAGCATTGATCGCCGTTTCTCAGGACGATGCTCTCTGCTCAATTTAGATTCTCATTTAGTCGCCGGTCCGAGGCCTTTCTGTCGCCCAAAGGCTCGATGATCAAGACGTGGTTCCCAGCTTCTGGTCGTCTTGCGAAATACCTGATCGCAAACCAGTCAGATATCCGAGAAAAATACTCCGATGATTACGACTTCGACACGCTCATGATCCTTGAAAGAACGTTACACGTCGGAAGCTGGATTCAAGGGGTCGTCCATGCACGAGAGAAGTCCGCATCGGGAAAGCTGCAGCTTGACCCTGTTCAGTCAGTAGGTGCCACCATCGCCGTCCGCTACCAATCTCAGAACCTTCACAACGTACGTCAGACGTTTCTGGTATAACCCACGACTCAAATATGAATGCAGCCCGTTGTCTATGGCCGTAACCGCGACTCGACTGAGAGTGGCCGGGACTGCATCGTGATCAAGGCAGCAAGACTACGCTTCCGTCGCATTCTGAAGGAGTTCTTGTTGAAGGTCCGGGCAAAGAGCGGAGAAAAGCGCTTGGAAGGCGCTGCAAGCCAGCCGTCTACCTCAACATCTAGAAGTAGTCAACACTCAGCCGCTTCCCCCGTCATCTACTTCAGAGATGCCGACCGAATCTCTCAAGCGAGTGATTCCGGCGGAAGACGTTCCATTCCATATCAGCCTCCAGCGTCTGTTATTCGTGGTGCGCAATCCGAGGATGTATCTCCAGGACAAGGTCCGTTGCGCTGCGAGTCATTCCAGCCTGAAGTACTCACTGAATATCTCCACAGACCTGGCTACTTCCGACGACCTGTTGCTCGGCACTGAGCGCGAACAGGACCGCGACGTTTTCGATATTCTTCTTGATGGTATTCTGGAAGATCACCCAGAGCTCGACGGCGTCATCTTGGAGTGGAATGAGGAGCTTGTTTTCTTACTCAACGATGAGACGGTGAGCATTTATTCTGACTGTCAATACCATCAGGAAAACGTGGAAAGTTGGGGTACCTTGCGTTAGAGCGCTTGTGGGCGGTCATAAGCGGTCAAAGCGGTCAAAAAGCGAGTAGAGCGGTACCTCGAGGGTTCTGCTTTGACCGCTATCACCGCTCATCACCGCTCCTTAGCCGCATGAGCGATGACACGTTTTCCTGATGACTGACTCAATCCTGTGGTGTATTTAGCGTATTCTCAACACACCAGAGGTTCGTCGTCATCGATTTTCTGTTGAACCTTTGAGCTCTCGCGGTGGTGCGTCATCAATATCAACGTGATCGGTAGTCGCTGAAACTTTCAGGCGTCTTTGGAAATGTATTGCTTCTCCAGGGAGACGATTTGGAGGATGTTGCCCAGCGACAGTGGAAGCAGCTTGGTGGAGTTCATTCGTGAAAAGATCGCGGCGACCAATTCATGAACTATTGCGGCAGAAACATTGCGCGAAATCTTGCTTCCTATCTATAGTCCTGGCGAATATGCGGACCCGTCAGATCCTTGCTCAGACGGGACGCGGGTAGATATTCTATCTGCAATTCTTGAATGGGCAAATCATGCATCTACTCCGCGCGTATTCTGGCTTGCAGGGTCCAGCAGGATCCGGTCAGTACCACGGCGCCACTTTCATATCAACCTGCTGAAACGATACTTTCAGGGAAGTCCGCCATTGCCCGCTCAGTCTCAGAGCAACTCAAGTCGGCTGGGCTGATCGTATTGCCCTTCTTCTTCTCGCGCGCGACCAGAACCCACAGTACAGCTTTGGCTGTCCCTGCTTCTCTCGCGTACCATTTGGCCGCAGTCGACCTGACTGCTCGCCAGCACATCCTTCAATTAGTGAACGATGAACCGGAAATCATACTTTCATCTTTAGCGGACCAGCTGAAGCGACTCGTATTTGACCCGCTCGTATCGGCGGTCCAATCTGACACGTACGATGCGAAACAGGTCGTATTTCTTCTTGACGACGTCGATGGTACTGTCAACGACGATATCACGGACCTATTGGCCGAGCTGTTCCTCGCTCTTTTCGGATGGCAAACCCGGGTGAAGCTGTTCATTACCGGTCGCAACGACACCAGCATGCAAGCGACGCTCACAACCCTATTCGAAACTGAGAGCATCAGCCTGGACCAGCTGCACGTATTTTCTTTGCTGGAAGTCGACGATGCAACCGTCCGCCACGATATGGAATATTCGTGCAGGCTCAATGGGATTTGCACTCGCGTAAACTAGCTCCGGCTGTACTAGAATCACCCAAACGGCTGCTCGCGCGGCTCATTGACCAATGCGGTCATACATTCGAGCTAGCCGCCGTTCTAATCCGCTGGAGTATAGCTGAACTTACCACCCCGGACGATGGGATCAACGAGCGCCGTCTCAATGATATGATAGTCGCATGGGAAACGGCACACTACAACTCTGCCATAACCGGCTCGCTTTATCACGCATTGGATCGCCTGTACTATATCCTCCTTCAGAGAGTGATCACTAGCGGTGGCCTCCAAGATACCACGAGAGGGACCTCGACGATCGAAGAGGCGGTAGTGAATCTGAAGATACAACCAAGAAGCAGCTGAAAAGCGTCATAGCTCTGCTCGCCCTCAGAACTCAACCTTTGAGCACCGGATGATCGCCGAAATCACCGCAGTACCGTTTGACAAGCTCGTGGTGCTCTTACGAGGGATGTCAAGTGTCTTGCGCCTACCCGATGCCGGTCGCAGCGATGTCCAGTGGAACTACCAGGTCATTGAGCCATACAATAGCTCCTTCCTTGATTTCGTTGTTGATGCAGTGCGGAGCGGCAAAGAGGACTTTCACATCGTCTGACGACTACACCGGCAAGTGTGCCGCCATGGTGCTCAAGTGTCTTGTCGTCCGCAAACTGAACGCGTTTCTCGTGCCATTGAGTACGCTGCCTCGTCGTGGCAACAATACCTCCTGACTGGATTATCGGGCATCGACTACGACGGGACGCTTTCCCAGCTTCAGCTGTTGCAGAACTACACGCACTGGCGCTCTGAAGCTGTCAAGAGCTTTAGCAAAATAAGACCCAATCACCTCAAAATATTAGCAAGCACGTGCAGTGGCCTGCTGAAACAAGCCAATCGCGACCTGTTTCAGATGGTTTTAGAAGCTCTGCGCGAAGCAAGTGAGACTCGCATGGTCGAGGACGTCGCATCATTGGTGTTGCATATGCCGCGACAATCATTGCATTGGCCTTCCCTAAGCGGGCATCGCGAACGAGTCGTTCACAAACTTCATCAGGTGTGTGGACACCGTTTAATTCGGAGAGAAGCTGATAATCGCACCTCAGCGTTTTCAAGTCTGTTGAAAAGTATGCACAATCGAGCCCGGATGCGCCACTCGTACCAACCGAGCCAGAGGAGCAGCTTCTCAAGAAGGCTGAAGAGTTGACAGATCATCAGGCGCGTTCTGAGCTCAAATGCAGTTTCAGATTGCTGAAGATTGTTTATAGATCCCGAGGGATATAGCTCTCCTATACCTCAATACGCTTGAAATCTGTGTGCAAAATGAGTCACGGTTGAGCGCCGTTAGAAGCAGCAAGATGAGGGGTGCTCACAGCTCCAATCCGACGGGTCGTGCGCCACGACGCGCCGGAAAGCCATCCGGTAGGACCTAGCTATTCACGTGGTTCATAAAAGTCTCGAGAAGGTCAGGATACTCATTTTGACATGTTTTCTCCCTGTGCTTAGAGTTGTGTGGTCTTGGATATATGTAGTAAGCATGTAAACCTTTCCTGGTGATCCCGTCACTGCTCATAGCTACATGAATGGAGTCAAATCCAAGTGACGCTTTTGCTCTGCACGTATGCGTGTGTCTTCTTTTCACCGCGACACCGTCGTGTCGGAGACTGGAACGGTGGTGTTTGGCTCGGGCGTCGGGTGTCGCGGTAGCAGTCAGGGCACACTCGATCTCAACTTGGACGGGTAAGTCTACATCTGCAGATCAGGCTCAAAAACGCTGTTTATGCTGGAGCCTCGACATGGTCAAAAAGAGATAGCTGCGACGTCCGCTGCGTCCGCCGTGGGCAGTTCTGAGAGCGACGTCTCGATCGCGGCCGCGATAGCTAGAACTAGAACTGAAGGGATTGAAGGAATCCTGAGCGCGTGAAAAATGAGAATAGTTCTAGCCAAATAATAAAATCGGTGCACCTTCTTCTTTGGCATCGTCATGGCTGTCTTCGTGGTCCCCTCCGTCGCCATTCTCATTCTCGTCTTCACCCTCCCTCCCTTTGCCATTATCATCGTTTTGGTGTCCTCAACTTCACCGCCTGCATGTACGTGTCACAGTGGCGTCATGCTCATACCATCGTCACCTTCCTCGGCCTCGACATCACGGCCCGCACGCACTAACGCATCAACGGCCTGCCAATCGTCTCCTCGGCGGATGCAATGAGGCTATTGTTAGAGTCTGGGCGAGCGAACAGCGTAGAAATGGCTAATTGGGGTGGTTGGGATCAGGTGGATCGGGGATGCGAGGTCCATGTTATAGGCTGATAGGTGCCGCGGATGTTGCGGGTGGCAGACACGGATTCGGCATCTGATAAAGAAGGCGAGCGAGGTTGTGCGAAGGACAGGGCGCAAGTAGGTCGTCGCTAGCGTCGGGCAATATCGTCATCGCGCGAGTGGCTGTCGGCGCGCGACCACGGAATGAACACAGCGCGGGAGTGGCGCACGGAGCACAGCTGGAGATGCCGAAGGGGAGCACGAGTGGGAGGCGACTCACATTCGGCATCCGACCGGCGTGACCGCACGTCGGTCACAGCACGCTCTATCATCAGGGGCGTCGGTCCTCACTCGGGGGCACAGGGCACAGCGATATGGCAAGTCCGAACGAGTGGAAAGTCAATGCGGAGGTCGAGTGAATGCGTGAGCATATGCGTGAGAATATGCATCTGGTGGTCGATTGAGGCATCGGGCTGCGTTTGGCGGGCTGCTACTGGTGTTCGTTGAAGCATTTCGGTTCGGGCTCGGCGCTTCTCTTCAGCGGGTCTTGCTTGATTGGGGAGCGGAGTAGGGAGTTTAGGAACTGCGGCTGCGCGTCGGGATGTGGATGTGCTGTCCGAGTGGTTTTCTCACCATCATCCTCCGAAAAAGCCACCTTTTTCTGCGTTAAGTCCGACCAAATGAGCGTGACTTCGCGGAGAACATGCACTCACGCCCTGAGTAGGACTCAGGTGTTCGTTCTCGAGCTCAGCGCGCTGTCAGTCCGTCTGTCTAGCTGGCCGCGGATCTTGTGGTGCCTCCGAGTTCCTCAATTTAATTTTCCCTCAGTATGCCCTCATGCTTATAGATACGCCTGATCTCTTCTTCTATCGTCATCCGCGCCAGCGTGTCCCCTGTCATGCTCCACTGCACACTCTCAGCTGGACTGAGATATCGGCAAAATTTGAGGCTCCTCCCCTATTTGGCTGGATGTGTTAGAGACCAAGAACTCGATCAATTGGCTTGGGTTATGTTTGTGCCTTACTTGGGCCGCATGGACGGCCATCGCGCCGGAGAGCTGGCTTACTCCATTCCGCGAGCTTTGGTATCATATGGTCATCGCCTTCTCCTGCTCCCCGTAACTTGGTTCTTCACGACGAGCATCTTTAGTTATCGCGTTGGTTCTACAACCGCTCTAATTTGTCTACTCTATATTATTGTGCAAGTCACTGACCGCGACAAACTCCTAATCTAAACAGCATGACGCTGCTTGCGCGGGCATGGCACGATTCGGTACATTGCGGCCCTGTGTCATCACGCCGTTGCTGCCTTCGGGGGGCGCCTGTGTGAATGAGTGTCGCGGAGGTCCCGTGCTGACTGACGCACGGCTGTCGCGGTCGCAATTGCACTCTGCTTCTTGTCGATCCCGCATGCCACTGCTGCACGTTGTCTATCGCGACCGCCTGCGAGAAGACGTAAATGGTGAAGCTATTTGGCAAGCGAACGAAGATGGACAAGTGGGCGATATTGGTTATATCAATGACGACGGACAATTTCAAAGGGTATGCGAAGTTAAGCGCTTCCTTCGTATTCATGTCGCTGATCCCGGCTCTGCAGCTTTTCAATGCATTCGATGGCGATGAAAACTCTCCTCCGCTTCCGGGGAGATCATTGATCCGCTCTGAGACTCAAGATCATCCTCCATCATGGGGCGCCTCGTTCAGTCAAGACGCCGATGTGGAGGCCGGTGTCTCAACCGAGTACGAGATCTATCCTGGCATATTATGCTCAGCATTGATCGCCGTTTCTCAGGACGATGCTCTCTGCTCAATTTAGATTCTCATTTAGTCGCCGGTCCGAGGCCTTTCTGTCGCCCAAAGGCTCGATGATCAAGACGTGGTTCCCAGCTTCTGGTCGTCTTGCGAAATACCTGATCGCAAACCAGTCAGATATCCGGGAGAAATACTCTGATGATTACGACTTCGACACGCTCATGATCCTTGAAAGAACGCTACACGTCGGAAGCTGGATTCAGGGGGTCGTCCATGCGCGAGAGAAGTCCGCATCGGGAAAGCTGCAGCTTGACCCTGTTCAGTCCGTAGGTGCCACCATCGCCGTCCGCTACCAATCTCAGAACCTTCACAACGTACGTCAGACGTTTCTGGTATAACCCAAGACTCAAATATGAATGCAGCCCGTTGTCTATGGCCGTAACCGCGACTCGACTGAGAGTGGCCGGGACTGCATCGTGATCAAGGCAGCAAGACTACGCTTCCGTCGCATTCTGAAGGAGTTCTTGTTGAAGGTCCGGGCAAAGAGCGGAGAAAAGCGCTTGGAAGGCGCTGCAAGCCAGCCGTCTACCTCAACATCTGGAAGTAGTCAACACTCAACGCTTCCCCCGTCATCTACTTCAGAGATGCCGACCGAATCTATCAAGCGAGTGATTCCGGCGGACGACGTTCCATTCCATATCAGCCTCCCGCATCCGTTAGTCGTGGTGCGCAATCCGAGGATGTATCTCCAGGACAAGGTTCGTTATTCTGCGAGTCATTCCAGCTGAGGAATGCCGACTGAATATCTCCACAGACCTGGCTACTTCCGACCAAGTGCTGGTGCTCGACTCTGAGCGCGAACAGGACCGCGACGTTTTTGACATTCTTCTTGATGGTATTCTGGAAGATCACCCAGAGCTCGACGGCGTCATCTTGGAGTGGAATGAGGAGCTTGTTTTCTTACTCAACGATGAGACGGTGAGCATTTATTCTGACTGTCAATACTGACTCAATCCTGTCGTGTATTTAAGCGTATTCTCAACACACCAGAGGTTCGTCGTCATCGATTTTCTGTTGAACCTTTGAGCTCTCGCGGTGGTGCGTCATCAATATCAACGTGATCGGTAGTCGCTCAAACTTTCAGGCGTCTTTGGAAATGTATTGCTTCTCCCGGGAGACGATTTGGAGGATGTTGCCCAGGGACAGTGGAAGCAGCTTGGTGAGTTCATTCGTGAGAAGACCACGGCGACCAATTTACGAACCATTGCGGCAGAAACATTGCGCGAAATATTGCTTCCTATCTATAGTCCTGGCGAATATGCGGACCCGTCAGATCCTTGCTCAGACGGGACGCGGGTAGATATTCTATCTGCAATTCTTGAATGGGCAAATCATGCATCTACTCCGCGCGTATTCTGGCTTGCAGGGTCCAGCAGGATCCGGTCAGTACCACGGCGCCCACTTCATATCAACCTGCTGAAACCGATACTTTCAGGGAAAGTCCGCCATTGCCCGCTCAGTCTCAGAGCAACTAAAGTCGGCTGGGCTGATCGTATTGCCCTTCTTCTTCTCGCGCGCGACCAGAACCCACAGTACAGCTCTGGCTGTCCCTGCTTCTCTCGCGTACCATTTGGCCGCAGTCGACCTGACTGCTCGCCAGCACATCCTTCAATTAGTGAACGATGAACCGGAAATCATACTTTCATCTTTAGCGGACCAGCTGAAGCGACTCGTATTTGACCCGCTCGTATCGGCGGTCCAATCTGACACGTACGATGGAAACAGATCGTATTTCTTCTGGACGACGTGGATGGTACTGTCAACGACGATATCACGGACCTATTGGCCGAGCTGTTCCTCGCTCTTTTCGGATGGCAAAACCGGGTGAAGCTGTTCATTACCGGTCGCAACGACACCAGTATGCAAGCGACGCTCACAACCCTATTCGAAACTGAGAGCATCAGCCTGGACCAGCTGCACATATTTTCTTTGCTGGAGGTCGACGATGCAACCGTCCGCCACGATATGGAATATTCGTGCAGGCTCAATGGGATTTGCACTCGCGTAAACTAGATCCGGCTGTACTAGAATCACCCAAACGGCTGCTCGCGCGGCTCATTGACCAATGCGGTCATACCTTCGAGCTCGCCGCCGTTCTAATCCGCTGGGGTATAGCTGAACTTACCACCCCGGACGATGGGATCAACGAGCGCCGTCTCAATGATATGATAGTCGCATGGGAAACGACACACTACACTCTGCCATAACCGGCTCGCTTTATCACGCATTGGATCGCCTGTACTATATCATCCTTCACAGAGTGATCACTAGCGGTGGCCACGAAGATACCACGAGAGGGGACCTCGACGATCGAACAGGCGGCAGTGAACCTGAAGATACAACCAAGAAGCAGCTGAAAAGCGTCATAGCTCTGCTCGCCCTCAGAACTCAACCTTTGAGCACCGAGATGATTGCCGAAATCACCGCAGTACCGTTTGACAAGCTCGTGGTGCTCTTACGAGGGATGTCAAGTGTCTTGCGCCTACCCGATGCCGGTCTCAGCGATTTTCCAGTGGAAGCGATACTCCAGGTCATTGAGCCATACAACAGCTCCTTCCTTGATTTCGTTATTGATGGAGTGCGGAGCGGCCAAGAGGACTTTCACATCCGTCTGGACGACCTACACCGGCAAGTGTGCCGCCATGGTGCTCAACGTTATTTGCCGTCCGCAAACTCAACACATTTCTCGTGCCATTGAGTACTCTGCCTCGTCGTGGCAACAATACCTCCTGACTGGACTATCGGGCATCGACTACGACGGGACGCTTTCCCAGCTTCAGCTGTTGCAGAACTACACGCACTGGCGCTCTGAAGCTGTCAAGAGCTTTAGCAAAATAAGACCTGATCACCTCAAAATATTAGCAAGCACGTGCAGTGGCCTGCTGAAAAGAGCCAACCGCGACCTGTTTCAGATGGTTTAGAAGCTCTGCGCGAAGCAAGTGAGACTCGGCATGGTCGAGGACGTCGCATCATTGGTGTTGCATATGCTGCCACAATCATTGCATTAGCCTTCCCTAAGCGGGGCATCGCGAATGAGTCTTTCACAAACTTCATCAGGTGTGTTCACACCGTTTAATCCGGAGAGAAGCTGATAATCGCACCTCAGCGTTTTCAAGTCTGTTGAAAAGGATGCACAATCGAGCCCGGATGCGCCACTCGTACCAACCGAGCCGGAGGAGCAGCTTCTCAAGAAGGCTGAAGAGTTGACAGATCATCAGGCGCGTTCTGAGCTCAAATGCAGTTTCAGATCGCTGACGATTGTTTATAGATACCGAGGGATATAGCTCTTCTATACCTCAATACGCTTGAAATCTGTGTGCAAAATGAGTCGCGGTTGAGCGCCGCTAGAAGCAGCAAGATGAGGGGTGCTCACAGCTCCAATCGACGGGTCGTGCGCCACGACGTGCCCGAATGCCGTAGTGAGGCAATACCTCTAACGGCCATCCGCGGCCTTGCGCGCGCAGGCGGATTGCGTAGGTAGACAACGTACAGCCGCTTCCCAGCCGTGCCGACTTTTGTACGGTAGGAACTAGTTATTTACGTCGTGTCTAAAAGTCACAAGGCAGTTAGAATACTCATGATGACATGTTTTCTTGAGCATGCATCGGACGTAGAAAGGTGAAGGGATGAACGGACGGGTCGAGTTTTCCATCGTCTTCACTGAAGTCAACCAAACGGTGTGTGGTTACATTCTCGCAAGTCTGCACAATGTGTCGCCGTCGATCTGTGCTAGAGCTAAAACTATCATCCCGCCTCACATACAAGGCAGGACATGCGTCGCATGCAACTGGTCGCTATGCATCTGCATCTGAGTAACATCAAACCGCTTGAGCCAAACATCGAGCTGAGTGAGCCCGAAATTGTACCCTCTGACTTTCCCATGAGTTTGGCTTGAGGGACGATATCTATTAGTCTATGCTTGACATCTGACGTCTGAAGGACTTGCTCGTAATAGCAATGATACGTGCTACACGGCTAGCCTCAGAGACTTGAGTGCCTCCCTGTGCTTCGAGTCGTGTGGTCTTGAACATAAGCAGGTAGTAAGTACCTTGAATACCAGATGAGCATCAGGCCGCGATGATGTAAATATACCGTTACCGCTCATGGCCATATGTATGGAGTCAAGTCCAAGTGATGCTTTTGCTTTGCATATATGTGTGTCTGTTCTTTCCGCCGCGACAGCGTCGTGTCGGAGACGGGAACGGTGGTTGGCTCGGGCGTCAGGCGTCGGTGGCAGTCAGGGCACACTCGACCTCAACTTAGGCGGATAAGTCGCTGTCTATCTGCAGACCAGGCTCAAAACGCGGTTTCGGCCGGAGCCTCGACATGGTCAAAAGGAGATAGCTGCGACGTCCGCTGCGGTTACTTCTGAGAACGACGTCTCGCCTGCGGTGCGATAGCTGGAACTGAACCTGGAGGTGTTGAAGAGGTTCCTGAGCGCGGGGCAGATGAAAATAGTTTCTAGCGGGAAAAAATAGGCGCACCTGGTAGTTTTCGCCTTCACCGCCTGCATGTACGCGTCAGTAGCGTCATACCCATAGGCACAAGAGAACATACCATTGTCATCACCTTCCCGGTCAGCCTCGACATCACGGCCCTCACGCACAAACGCATCAACGCTCAGGTCCCTACTATGATCTCCTCAGCCGATATGCTGAGGACTATTGCTCGGGTCTGGCGAGCGAACAGCGTTGAAATGGCGGATTGGGTTGGGGTTGGGGTTGATCGAGTGGACTCGAGGATACGAAGTCCATGTTCGTGCGGCTGCTCGGTGCCGGGAATGCTGCGTGGAGTACATGGGAGAGCCGCAACGCGGATTCGGCATGTGGTCGCTGGCGTCGGGCAATATCGACATCGCGCGAGTGGCGCTTCGGCGCGCGGCTACGGAATGAGCACAGCGTGGAGTGGCGCACGGGGCACAGCTGGAGATGCCAAGGGGAGCGCGAGTGGGAGGCGACGTCGAAAAGTCTCGTTCGGCATGGGACCGGCGTGACCGCACGTCGGTCACAGCCGCGCTCTATCGCCTTGATCAGGACGTCGGTCCCCTTGACTTTTGCACTCGGGCGCCAACCTCTTCAAATTCATACACGTGCCTGTGCCTGCACTTTACCGCCACATTTGGTCTTCCCGTCCATCTCGCGTGACGGTCTGGCGAAATGATGCCGACATCCTCACCTCGGCTCTCCCAGGTTCATACAAGTGTATTCTCACGTCCACCGGATCGGCAGGCGTGATGTGGCCAAGTTAATAGCCGACGTTATAGGCTTTAGCATGCTCCGACCACGAGGCTCCACCAGGGCATCGCCCTTGTGGCGTGCAACGAGGCATTCGGCAAGTGCCCTACCTGCACTTACACTCTCCCTCCTGCCCTCGGTCAGCTGTACCCAGAATATCCTCCCACTCTGCGCTGCCATGGGCTACCCTATGCCGTGCCAATCGAACGGCCAAACCCTCGGTACGAGACTCCTCTCGATACGCACCGTCGCCCGAGCCAATCAATCCCGCTACAGATAGCATTCCTTCGTCGCGCGCTTCAAAGCGACTTCCTGTTGGATCTAGAAGAAGCATGTCAATGTCAATGTTCCTATGGTCCAACTCTGCGAGTACGACGCTTGTGTCACAAGACCGAGTGCCGCAACCGCAACATCTTCACTCGGGTATTTCTGATCGCACACGGGACTCTCAATCCGAAACCCCGATCCGTCGTGAGTAGACTTCATGTTGATTTCGTGCGTGGCGGCTTACGCCCCCGTCCTTACTATTCAGGTGCACAATCGGGCATCCCTGGCCAGACGGATGACACAAGTAGCGTCAGCGCGCCATTACGTCCAATGCCAGCACGTCTGAGATTGTCAAATCCGCTCAACCAGCTGTGCCGGAAGAACGTTCATCTGTTTTCTCTGTGGCCCTGCTGCCTGAACGAGATACCACTCGTACAACTCGACTCTCGAAGACGGCCACAGAACCATCCCATGCTGTTTTCATACATCCGATCGCCGCGACCGCACCTTCATTATCGACGAAGAGACGAACGGAGAAATGTCTCCTCGGAAACGACGGGTCCCCCCTCCACCCGTGCCAATACCCGTTCCAGGCTCACTTTCGATCCCGCTCGAGCGTTTCGTTGCACACGACCGTGTACAAACGCCACAACCGGCTTGGCTGTCTCTTCACAGCCCTCGCCGTGCGTCATATAGTTAAAGTTCCGAGGTCGTGGCAGAAACCTCCCATTCGACCTCGATGCTCCGCTATGCTATCTAGAGCCGCCATCTCTTTTTATTCAACGATTAGAACACCTAAATGAATAAACGCACTAGCTGTAAAAGGGAACGACGTATATGTTTTCATGAATAGCAATATTTCAGTCCAATCCCAGAGGTGGGCTCGTCACGATCCTAGAAGCGACTACGACTCTTCTTTCGCGCAAAAATTGCGGCACCTCCATCCTTTGCAGCAAGTGCGAGCTACTTCGCGTCGATCCGGATTCAAGTACGAGTTTGCGCAATTGCCAGAGTGCGCCGGTGGCGACGAGACGCTCCAAGAACGGCCCGAGGCCCACCATAGTTTCGCCATGCTTGAATCCGTAGCAGTTCACAAGCAGCACGCGCAAAGTCCGTGGCGCGGCCGCCAGCACCGCAAAGATTCGTTGCTCGGTCTCGGGATCGCTCGCTCGATCGTGTTGGAGTGGGCGAGATCCAATAGCAAGGCACCGCAGCCGCGGACAGATCGAGACTATCGATGCCAGTGTTTCGGTGTACGCTACGGCCGGGGCGGCACGTACGTCGAGCGTCGTCAGATGTTTGAGCTGATGCTGATATATCCCGGCTTTGACAAGGCGATCGACGAGTGTCTGCCAGAACTCGGAAATATCGCGTCCATCGAGAGCCCACATGTATAACGCAATCGAGCGGAGCGCGTAGTTCTGGCTACCACACATGACGGTTGCTGTCGTCGTCTCGGTGCACGTGTCGTGCCAGCTGACTAGGAGTGGCGTCCGGTGTGCTATAGGCTCCGTTGCTGGCCGTGCATGTCCATCGCATGCGATGATTTCGAACGCCCTTAATGCTTCGGTGTGTGTTGTGACCTGATTTCCCGATCGAGAGCAGATCCAGTGCAAGATATAGCCCGATAGGGGTATGTCCCTTTCGGTAACATTCTTCGACAGGGAGGACTCGTTCAGACTGCTGGTCAAGTCCCGAATGAAATCCTGGTCAACGTTAAATAGCGTCACTGAGCGAGCATTTGACCAGACAGACAGTGATTTGCATAAGCCGACTCAAATCTGTCGTCCGGTGAGCCGCCGGAGATTGCGTACTCAACGCCGACCGAACGGATTGTTGTTGCAGCCCCGGTGTGCTCAGGCAGTTCGAGTATCGCAAGTAGCTCATCCACATGTGAGATCGAAAGGTGAACGGGAGGAGGGGTGCCCAAGAACGGTCCATGACGTGTATGACCAGCCAAGCTTGTTGTTACGAGGTCAAGAAGCGTCCGGCAAGCAGCGATTATCCGACACCGCAGATCATCAAATCTAACAATGCATAACCTTTTGACGCATGCCAAAAAAACAGCAGCTGAGAGGGAGGGGATGATCGATTTGTAGTCCGTCTTCTAACTGTGGTACTGATATATGCACATTTAACTGGTCAGGAATGTGCTGCCGATTGCCCGAATTTAACGCACGTGCCCTAACTATGCAAAGAAATTAGACGCGAAGTTGATAAATCAATTTTAGTAGCCGTGTTAGTATGTCCGATAACACCGGTGCTGATATGCAAGCGATGCTCCCGACGGAATCTGTCCTCTCTGACCGTGACGCGATCGCGTGTGACGCCCTCAATATGCACCTCTTCTTGTTATCACCGGCGCACTCATTGTAACGTTGAAAACAAAGCATCTCTCGATGATCTGTCGTATTCCTAGCTGCTTGCCCCGGAGTAGCAGCCGGCGTGAATTCGGTCAACATTCTTGCAGAGATCGACGACTCATCTCAAGACACGATGGAGCTGAAACTATTTCAGCTAATCACGCTGTGCCAAATGTACTTTCAGTCATTTACGAGAATATCGGAGGCGAGGAGCTGGCTCTTTACTCGGCCATCTACTGGGACATTGGATTCGCTGACGGATCGACCATTCTGGAGCCACATCAACGATCTCGCCCGAGCTCGCCCGCATTTCTACCTTCTCTTTGGCACAACCGCGGAGAGAGCGCTGGAGATCGAGTATATCTCCCGCTCCCTCTCGACCGCTCAAAACCCGCCCTTGATCATCTGCAGAGTTCATGATACGGAAGGGCAATCATTCCTAGGCCCGCTCATGACCAGCTCTTCGGCAGTCGAGCTTCGATCTGTAACGTTCAGTTCATGGTTCTTGGAGCGTACTGAGACCGACAAGCTTTGGGCGAGTCTTTCAGGACATGCACCTGTGGATGGAAACCAGCCTACAACAAAGGCACACGACATCGTCACACTTGACCTGCGCGACGTTCCCGCCGTCACATTCACCGGCGCACTAGCCTCGCTTATCCAGCTCTGTCCGCGTCTTCGACATCTTGGCGTCGGAGCCAGACCTCTACAGCACGATGTAGAGACCGATCCAGAGACCGAAGTGGTCTGGAGGCTAACCTCGTGGCGGCTCCGCGTGCACTTCGCATATTACTCGTAAACTGTTACGGCTTTCCGCATGCGGAGACAATGACTGGCTTGATACCTTTCCTTGAGCGTATCATCACCGCCGGCGCGCTTCGCCATCTGCGTAAACTCATCCTCGAATCTGGCAGTAGAGTACACACGACGCAGCTGCCACGCAGCACAGCTGCACCGGACATCCTGCGCAACAGGAGGATCTCTTTCGTCTCTCGCATTGCCAATATGCCGAGACTTCCCATTGCGTAATTAGCGGCTGATCGCATTGCACACGGAGTGTACGCGAATATATATATATTATGGAACGACAACATTGAGTAGTCGCTGACGACACGTTAATGAGTTCCAATTTCTCAAAATCGACAGCCTGGAGTTTCATGCCCACGTACGTGAATACAGGGCTCATTCAGGCCGATTATATTCCTGGCGTGCAATGCTATCCTCCGTGATGCGCTCATACAAGCCTCGCGCCTTGACGAAGCTCTCGTTGAGAGCGACGAGATCAGCGCGCTTTTGACTGTACGTATCGATGAGATTGATTATTTTTGGTCGTAGCGTTACGCTGGACTTGTACAGCTCTGCAATAGGCCCGTCGCTGGTTAGATTATACCTGACTGGGTCAAAGCTCAGCAGCATGCTGTGCAAAGTTCTATGTCAGCTGCTTGAGCGAACATAGCGGCCTCTTCCTCGGCAGAGCGCAGCAGGTCCATCGAAGTGGGCTCCGGTAGAGGTTCGACATAGTTTGTAGGAAAGACGCCGCTGCGGGCTCCTAGCCGTCCAAGCCACCAGTCCTTGTATTTGTGGTCAATGACTGTGATGATGTCGCCTTTTACAAACCAAGCTCGCCATCCTCCGTTGGGGTAAATGTATGGAGGCCGCGCACGCGAACCGGCAGCGGCTCGACATAGTTGGTGGGGAACACGCCAGATCGACCACCGAGCGTTCCCCGCCACCAGTCCTTGAAATCGCGGTTTACTACGGTGATGATAGCACCCTCATGGAATCCCAGTTCACCTTCCTCGGTTGCGTCGAAGTTGTGTGTAGCACGCACGCGCAGCACTCGAGCAAACATTGTTCGCCGCTGAGCGACCTATCTCATCGCGCTCGACGAGATCAGTCCCAGGCTGTTGGCTCTTGACGAACGGCATAGCTCGCTGATA
>JAGTJP010000306.1:0-22227 GCA_020744175.1 Auriculariales sp. MPI-PUGE-AT-0066
GCTAGAGAGCCGCTCGCCATTGCCTCATCCGCCAGGTCACATATGCTCGTGGGAAGTCGCCTTCCTCGGGCCAGCTCTCGCGCGCATCAGGTTGATAGAGATTGTTGGGAGGCTGGCAGTACGTCAGTTGAAGATACGATGTTTTAGCGAATAGGTGCGGAAGGACGCCGAGTTCATTTGCGTTGGTCCATTGAGAGCGCGCTGTGGGGTTGGGTTTCAAATTCATAAGAAATGAAAAGAAAAATTTAGCTTTTGGGCTTTGGGACTGAAAAACGCGGAATGCAGATGGAACTGACTTGGACAGGTGTAGAAAACGCCTGGGCGGTGTCGACGAGCTTCCACAGTTTCGGAAAGTCATGCGCCCAGCTGGAAAGAGCCGCTGAGTCCGCGGGTCCGGTTAGAAGGGAGACATGCTCGAGTGGATGCTGCGAAAATGGCGATCTGGGGCGTCCGAATGTGGAAAGCCACGGCATGAGGTCGCGCTTGAGATAGGACGGAAACCGAAAGTCGAACCGGCGTCACAAACTCCGGGGTGCGCGGCTGCCAGTCCTTCTTGAGTTCGGGGGCATAGTACGACGTTTCCAGTGACAACTCCGGAGCTTGGAGATACGCGCGATAGAGTCGAACAGCTTCTCCGATCGTTTGACGTCGAATATTTGAAGATTTCGATCGACGTCAATAAGCGAGCGTCTTCGAGTTGTTCAAGGAGGTCGCCGACTCCTTGTCCGCCAAAGTCCACCCGCAGCTTCTGAACGCCCGCCCAAACGGTCGGCGGGATCGCCTTGCAAAAGTCGACCCAAGATTGAAGGTTTTCGAGAAAATGCGCGTCGGCGAGATGCAGGTCGCGCAGTTCCGTTAGATCCTGGATGCCCGCGGGATTGGCGAGCAGCCGAGTGAAGGCCGCGCGAGAGCTGAATCACACCGGGCGATGATGGACGAGCTCTCTCCTGTAAAAAGCTCCAGTGATTCGCCTCTTGTGGGAACTCGGACGTCACGAATGCTGGATCTTCATAGATGAGGAGAGTCGACTTGTCGGCGACGGGGACGGGGCGGGGTCTACAGACGCGGCCATGAGGTGTGGAGTAAACGTGTGACGACGAAGCAATCCCTTCGCCGCATGCCCCCACAGCCAAAGCGTACTAAACTCAACATCGAACCTTCATGTCCATCGAGCTTCCATGTGGTCACATTTATAGTGCTGGTAATTGCTGTGCGGTTACAAGGAATGGGAGCCTTCTGCTCGAGCCTCGTGCTGCCCAAAGAGCGCTGTGACCAGTACATATGTCATTGATTTCTTGTTGACTTACCATCATTCGATCGATACGCAAATTATATCTGTAGACTGTCTTTGGCGTAAAGCATCGAGGGAAGAGCAGCAGAGAAAGAGAGACAGGTATCAAATAAACCCCATCGGGAATCGACAGATGGGTGCTGAATAACAGCCTCCTATCATGGTTGGTCAAAGCGCCTTCGTTTGGCTCAAGTTGCGTGATCGATGCTTGGCTTATCCATCCTCGCCGCAGGATACCCATCAGCTTCTTGACACGTTTTGGAATCTAGGACCTTCACGGAAGGCCCAGATACCGTCGGTCTCAGGCCGAATGAACTACCCTTGCGCGGTAGGCTGAGCGCTAGCATCCGGCAAGATCATCATGTTTTGACTTTAAACAAGACTTGTGTAATCAGGAAAAAAAATCTAACAATGTCACGATTCGGCAGCTGCAAGCAGCGGCATTGACATTGACATCGACATCGGCAGGGCCCTCTGCGGTCGCAGATTTGTTGGGAAATTGCGCCGGTTGTGGCGATAATCATGGGGCAAAACTCTGATGACGTGGTTGTACATGTACACAGGCGCGAAGTGCGAGCGTTCTGAAACAGCGCGCCAACCATATCATTGTCTTACAATTACGTGGGGTAACTCGCGACGGCATCCTGGGTGTAGAATTAATGGCAAGCCGATGGGTTTCAAGGCAGGTACCATGCAGTCTTGCCGACAATGGAATGTTGTTCTTGGGAGTTTTCGTCACGGGAATTGCACTGCTCGTCGGATGCCGCAAGGACGCACGGCCTGAGACCTTCAGAACAGGCAGATTGGAGTGTGATCTGAGGCAAAGAAGATGGATTGTGAGGGCGATCCGCGCTGATGTGTGCTGGCGTGCAGGGGGACACGCGCCCTCTGCGCTCTGGAAAAGGAATAGAGCGTCCTGGGGATTTGCGAGAGGCCAATCGTTGTGCCGCTGTGCAAGGCACGTGAGGAGCGACCACCTGGTGAGATCATCTCAGAGGTCACGATCCCTTCACAGCGTCACAGGACCGTCGTGAGCCCAATCGACGGCAGTATGGAGATTCAACCTCTGTAGAATGGTTCATTACAGCGTGCCTGAAGAGTTTAAAGGCAGATTTAACACTGCAAGATTGAACGCCAAGAGAAAAAGAGTAGAGTTGTGATGGTAGCGGACATAAGCCGGCGGTGCGGCCGAGTCAAACATTACGAGCCTGGACTTGCCGCCTGCTCCAAGTGCGGCTGTGACCACGCCTCTCTTCCTCCCGAACTTGCCTCCTTTCTCTTCTCGGCCTGCCACTTCTCATCTTCTTCTTTCGCCGCACGGCCTTAATCGTATCATCTATCGCGCCTTATAAAGGCCTGGAAGCTGCACATCCCCTCAGAAGAGTCAGATCCCCAACACCCAAACCAACTCCCAGACAATGTGCTCCCAGAAAAGGTACGTCTCTTCTGATGGGTTTCTCTTCTGACTGCATGCTAATACGCTGTCTGGTTACTTCGACCCGTCTTGCCACTCGCGCTCTTGCCATCTCCATCCGATGCCCATTTTCCCACTGGCTCGGCACTTTGCTCGCTCGGCGCGTGCTCATTGGTGACTTCATCCCCCCTCCATTGTCGACGTTACCGCATGCGTCATCGGATCGTCCGGTTCGGACCGTGCACCATTTCCACTTTTCAACGCCACGCCACGCACAACACTTGATGGATCACAGCCAAGGCGTCGCATACGACCGATGTGGTCACTACGTACCCACCCATTTCTACGACAAGGTCGACTGTGGCAACCGCTTCTGCGCCCTCAGCTCGCGACACAACCCGGCCTGCAAGCCCCCAAACTGCGACTGCGATCACGATTGGGACCCGGACCACGGACAAATCGTTGTCGGGCATCTTGCCGAGGCGTGCTCAAACTGTCGAGCTTACTTTGATGCTGCGCCTCCACGGTAAGCAACGCTTGACTGCGACACCAGCTGCCGCTGACAAATTTGTTCATTCTAGTCACGTCAAGCAGGCCTGAACGGTCCCATCCATCATGCCAGTCTCAGTTCCAGCTCAGTCCCCCATCTCGCGAGACTGCCGCAATGCTCGTTCTGAACAACATTCACGATCTTCAGACGCGTTACATTGTCCCCCCCCCCCTTACGTCCTCATATTCGGGCCTCAACCCCCAAATTGCATTTACATCTCGCCCGCTCCCGCACCCACGGCTGTGGCTTGTATTCTCCATTAACCTCGCATGCTCGCCCGTACTCTCAACCTCCACTCTAAATACCATCTCCCCCCTAATCCTTGTAATTACACCAGTAGCTTACCTTCACGTCGTTGTGTTTCGACTTTTCCTTAGTCATCGCGCGTCCCCTAGTTCTTTCCTGTGCAACGCTCGACGTTAGGGCGCCTGCCCTCTTCGAATGACATTCGCTTGCTCCCACATCCCGCTGCGCGTAGCGCGTAACCAGACCGACATCTGCAATACGCCCGCATCTCACGCGACAACTTGTGATTACAGCCAATTCTAGGTTCGGATTGCGCCGGACAGCGTGAATCACCACGCGCCAAAGTTATATCACCCCCATTTTTTTGGTCCATTTTCACCAACAGAATTCGACGAAAAGATATCGTTAGAATGAAGATATCTGGTGCTTTGGAATCATGTAGTTAGTTCTGCGACATTCAAGGTTTTCGATTTTCAAATGCCCACATAGTATCACCCCCGTTCAATCGAGGATCAAGTTCTTGCTGTGGTTCAGATTTTCAGGTCCCTCTTTAGCTGTGCTGTTCCTGGCTTCGGAGACGTCATGATAAGGGGGGCCGTTCAGTAGTGACCGTTGGCTTTGAGCTGCGCTACTCGACATGACCTAGCGTATGAACCAAACCTCGTCCAACAAAGGCTCCTTGGTTGCGCAAGACTATTGACAAATCAATTAGCACCAACTACACACGTGCTATATCGGTCCTATTATCATCTTTTCCTGGATGTTGGCCGCGGTGCAATGGATCACAGGACCGCACGGCTCTCCGCCCCCAGTACGCGTACCACAACCACCACCCTCCTTCCTTCACAATTTCCGCAGTTGCATCTTTCGACCAATCCGCGCTCGGTGATGTAGTCGAACGACGCTACGTCCCGCTCAATCATGCTACGGCGCGTCGTGCAGCAGAGCGGGCACTTGATCTGCGGGTTTGGATCTGCAGCTGGCGCTGCGCTGGCCGGTGCCGGGCTGGCAATGGAGGAGGTCACGGCGAGAGCGAGGACGATTGCGAGAAACTTCATGCTGTGAGAGAGCGAGCGATTTGGTATTCATTTCCACGCGTGTCTCCCCGTTTCTTATATACCCGGGAGAGGATCTATATTTGAGTGAGAATCCGTGCAGATGGGGAAGGGGCTGAGGATACTTTACGGCGACAACCGTGCCGAGAGCGACCCACCACACTCGTGTTACTCAATGCAGCTGTGTGGGAGCGAATGATTCTGTTATCTCGCCAGGCTATTTGCAGGTGCTCATCGGGCTCATATTCAACTGTGATCAGGATTTGTTGTACTAGAAAACATGTGGACTTTTGTTCCGCAAACGTGCTCAGCAGTGGCATGTGGGAGTTACGACCTGACGTTTCTTAGCGACAGCTCTGTTATCCCAGTCCGGGACTGAGCTCGACTCGTTATCTCTCTTCCCCACCGAGCCTGCTTCGCCTGGGTAGACACCCCAGTCTATATCGCCGCGAGCGACTCCAACATCGCGCTCGACCTCCCCGATGCCAGTGGGAGCCGCGTCCCAGTCATTCACCCGGTGAGCCATCATTTCGCGGCGTTTCACGCATATTGTCTGCGGACACATTGGGACTTCCGCGCGAACGACCTCTACTGGCGCCGGGGTTGGCGCCGGAGCAGGGACGGGTTTGGCGATAGCCGCAAGGGTGAAAGCGAGGATAGCGACGGCGAGCCTCATGATGTAGTGGTAGAAAATGGCGTGGCAGCGGAAACTTCGCAATCGCTTTCGTGCCCTTATATGGCTCCGTTCGTGTCGAGAAATGTGCTCGGCGCATCTTGCTGGTTGGAGAATCATATACGCACGGGGCTGGCCGGAGGATATTTTGGCGATGTCATCCTCAGCCATTCCACCGAACGCGTTCTCAGATTGCTGTTTGAACTTGTTGAGGGCCATTTGATGCATAGGTCGTGGCCTGGATACCCCTGCAGACCTCGAGGGATTCGGAAACCCACCGCGCTCGGCGTGGAGCTTGCGCGCAGTAGATCTTCGGTGAACTGCACCGCTTCTCTGCGTTTGATCTGTCTGCTTTGCAATTAGACGCGAATAGTGCTGCCATGGAACTCGAACTCGTGGTAGCCGAGTGTGGATATTTTTAGTTGCTCCTGCATGCTCATCTCATGTTACATGAGATTCTTTCTCCTGCTTCTATTTTTATACGACATTCATTCATCAAAATCGGGTGATTCCGTTCATTCCGTGTGTTGAGGCATGGTCTTTGGCTCGTGAGTGATGGACTTCAGGAGCTGAGCTTCGAGGTTTGAATATAGACGCTTGCTTGTAGAGTACTTTTGCCGTACCAGATTCGATACCCAATTTACAGACCAATTCAGAGACCGTACTCTAATTGCAATCGTAATGCGAGCCGGCTCCGATCGGAAGCAAACGCGCTTTAGAACTGCGCTCTCGCCTAACGTTGCGCGGGCGATATGGTCTCTCGTCTGCACGACCCGTTTCCCCCACACAGCGCGACTGGTTTTCTGAACTCGAGTACAACTCCGAATCTGAGGCCTCGGAGGAATCATCTCAAGTGTCTAGATCTGCCAGTTTGTCGGTAACCTCTCAGGCCTCATCACCAGATCCAGGTGACGAGACGTAGCGCTGGGAACTTGCATCCAGTTACCCTGCAACGCCATTGCTCGAGCTGATTCAATAACCCGCATACGACCAGCATCAATGGCGTGATTGTCCGTCTTATTGTGCAGAGCTTGGATCCGGGTAAAAGTGTATGAATTCTTAATTACATCGTCATCGACGGTGTGGTCGTGATTGCTACAGACAGAAGTGGCACGTTCGTAAGATTTGTCTACATCTGGTCGGCTACATCTACGTCTATGACATATGTTAACTGAAAAACGATATGATGATCCTCTACACACCCCCATAATCCTTCTTAAATTAGTTAATTGGTGATGCCGAGCTATACGCGCGGTCGAGCAGAATCTCATTTGTTTGCCCGAAAGAGGTCGTCCGATGGTGTTGCTGGCCGCGCGAATGCCTCGTGAGCGTCGATGAGTGGGCTGAAGTGCTTCGTCCCAAGCAGTGTGGTGATCTTGTACAGACACATGCACGTGTACAAGGTGCCAGTGAAGTGCTTGACGCGCCAGATCTTCTCATTGGGTTCTTCCACCGCGTCGTAGGACGGCAGTACGAGCGACGCTGGCACGCACCCGCACGATAGGGTGTTCAGCGGCCGCACGATCCGCAGCATGCGCTGCGCGGGTTTCCCAGGCGTCGAGAAAGTCATAGTCACGACGAATGGTGTGCTCAATTCGGAAGGGCGAGTCGGACCCCTCGTGCAACATCGCTCGCAACCGTTCGTCGATGGGCAGACGCGCAATGTAGCTCTATTTGAGTGTCTCACCCGCAGCAAGGACGGCCATTCCATGCTGCTGATCATGGTTGAGGTTCAGCTGTTTCCGCTGGTCGCGATTTTTGCTACGACTGGTATGCCTTTCCGCTGGTGAGATGATAGGGCTCGAGAGTTCTCGATGCTGATGATGGCCATGGGCCTGTGACCGGACCTGAGCCCAACGTATACGTCGCCGGGCCAGCGGAACTGTGTCCCTCCGTCAAGTCGGAATAGCATGCGTTCGTGTGTTGGAGGTTTGACTACGGTTTCGTCTTTCGGCGACTTGAGCCGGTGTGACTGCATGTTGGTTCCCACGACATTGTGCAAGACAAGCCCTTGACCGGTGCCGCGGTGAGCGTCAGCGAAAAGTAGATTAGTCCACCGACGGTCAGATGAGGTGACGCCAGGGTGAACAGATACGGCCCCGTCTCGTCATTGAATCCCTCGATTCTTTCATCGGTGATCGAGGTTTCTTCTTCACTGTAAAACAATGATTGCCGAGTCAGAGGACCTAATGCGAACAGGGGCAATGTATGACGCATGCAGAGGGGTTTATTACAACCTCGAGCAGCATTTCTGCACGAATCGAACCCGAAGGTCCTTCGGCAACTGCTACCAGCGAGCACTCATATGGGGTGGCTGAACGAGCGACATTGAGCGCCCAGGCGAAACTGTGGTAGAGTCAATATCAGCCAGCACGCGCGCGCGCGCGTGAGAGCCGAAGCTGACAGTACGTATACGTTATGAGGAACATCTATAGAACAATGAATCTCGAACAGCGTGCCCGTGTCCTGGCTATGACTGCAGTAAGTTTAAAGATCTCTCCTCTACACAGATATTTCACGTACGCATGACTGGGTATACTCGAGACATAGGGATCCTGTTGCGCGACGTGGGTGCTCGTTGGCGGCGATGGGATCCACCCCGGGATCACTTGGCGCGAAAACGCACGACGGTGAATTTCAATCTGACGCACCTAAGAAAACAGATGCAATTGTAATGCAGTCACGGCCTGCAGCTGAGCGTGTCGCGGATCCGTGTGTATGCAGAATCAAAACACGAGCTAGGAGCTCGCTAGGCCGTTCCTACAGGTGTTAGCCGTGCGAACTTTGGAGCTAGACGAGGAACGAGCAGAAACGCGATTCCAACCCCGCTGTCAGCGTCCGAACTCTTTCTCTTCTCTCTCTCTCGTTCAGATTGCCACACGCTCTCACCATGCGTGAATCTGCCCGCGCGCGCGCCCGCTCTCTACATCCACCGGTACCCTAGTGCTCGTCCGCAGCGATGTTTCTGGTGTGCTGAAGCCAATTTTTCGTTACAGCCTGCCGCGTCGCGCGATTGACGCATCGCCTACCACCGCGTCTGTTATGCACAGTCCGCGCTCTCGTCCCTGATTGGATCCATCTGCTCTGTCGCTCCTGCTTCCTGTTGCGATACCCACTCTACCGCTTGCGATGAACCCGTCCCGTTCGTGCCAAATTCGCAGCAATATCCTACGCGATACATCTGAGGACTGCGTGCCCTTCGTTCTGATGTATCAGCCAGCCTGCTGCCCATGTCTCCGTGACCGCCTGTGACTTGCCCTGATCACCGTACAGCTCGCTGAGGTACTGCAAGACCTAACCCATCACCCATTTGCGCAAAAGCCGCCCTCGCCGCCCCGCAGTCTCCCTCGGCGCGGCGCAGCTTTGCCTAGATTCACCGTACACTGCGCTGCGTGCCCAACATCTCGCCCAACCTCTCGAGCTCGCCCAACGCAGCGTGCAGCTCCACTTCTGCAGCATCGAGCCTGCCGCATCGCAGATGAATCTACCATACAGCCGCCGGCGATGTCTTCTGAACATCAGAGGCGCGCAGCGTACTCTCGCGCCGCAGTAGATCTGCCCGAGTACCTGCCGGCACACCGCGCGGCATCGACCTCCTGACCCATCTGGATCAAGATCGCCTGACCGCGAGTATATCGTGCTGGGCCGGCCAGAACGACTCTTGCAGCAGCAGCGACTGGCCACGACGGCGGCCGCAGACGGGGTCCTCGAGGATTTGGAACCCACAGCGTTCGGCGCAGAGCTTGCGCGCAGTCTGTAGATTTTCGGATTGCATGCGCCGCTTCTTTGCGTTTGATCTGCCTGCTTCGCAATTAGACTGGAATCGTGCACAGTACATGTATTCTTCACAGCGCAGTTTACACAGACCTCCCTCCCGAATGAGATTAGATCAAGTTATGAGTCACGAAGCTTTGCTATCACTCGCGGCATAAGGTAGCAGCCTCTGATTTCCTATCGCCGTGAAAATCTCCTCCGCAATCGAAAAGTTTCCGTGGCGTCTTGTAATCTGCCTTGAGCGTGACGTAGTTTCCGAGGTTCAAATGATAGAGCGCCAGACCGGACCGGTCTCCTATTCGCGTGAATAACTCCCGCGCGGTGGCAAGATACTTCTCGGCCGAGTCATAGTCATTCTGACGCAAGCGCAAATCGCCAAGATTGACCGCGCATTCGCCATGCCGGTTCAGCCGCAAGCGCTTCGAACTCGGCAAGCGCGGATTGCAACTCGGCGTCTGCTTCAGAAAAGTTGCCCAGATACGACTGGATTGTTCCGAGGTGTTGAGTGCATTGTGCCGCGCCAAGCCGATCCCCGCATCGCTTGAAACGTCTCGCGCGGAGGTGAAATGGATTTTGCTTGAGCGTAGATCGTTGCGCGATTCGCAAATGAGGCCGAGGTCCTGAGCGCATCGTGCGGCACTTTCTTCGTCGCCGATTCGATAAAGGTGTCTTTTGCGGCAGTAACTCGCGCTCGGCTGCCTCGAGGGAATCTTGCATTCTTAGGCACTTCCTAGCCACCGCCCACAGACTGCCTCCTGAAATTTGTCGCCAAGTGTGGCGTAAAGCTTGCGAGCGGCATTCAAGTTGACCACTGCGAGCGCATATTCATTTTGACGGAGCTGGGTGCGAGCAACGTCCTTCAGGCACGGAGCCAGCCAGACAGGATGTGCGTCAAGACGCTGGCGGAAATGCCTCGCGCAAAGTGGTCGACGGAACCGTCCAGTACGCGTACTCGGACACAGCATAGATCGCATCGAAAAGTTCCTGAGACGGTTCCTCGATATTGATCAAGTGAAGTAGGAATGACGTCAGATTGCCGTACTCCGGAGCCACATTCTGGGATAGCCGTGAGAAGTCTCGTCCATATCTCTGGGACCGGATGCCGCGATGTCAAAGTAGATCTTTCGTAGAGCCGCGGCGTGGTTCATCGCCATGGGATGGTGCTTCAGTACGAAATGTCGAACCGGACTGAGCATTTTGAGCTCATTCTCGGGGCTGCGGGAAACGAGAGCGAGCTTTACAAGCAAACTTCTGGCCCCTCGTATGTCGTCAAAGTGATCGTCGAGCTTGTCAAAGACGGACGGCCGGAGACCATCGGGCAGGTGTGCACAGATGGACAGCAGCTGCTGTCCTTCCGTTCCGTTCTGCATCCCTTTAAGAAAGTCGAGAGATATCTGTATCGAAATATCCACGCTCGACTCGCGGTCGTCACCGCCTGAGCGAATGAATGCAGTTTTCTTTTTCTGCCATTGTTGGAGGAGCTCAGAGGGCGAGTCGCCCAGCCGACCAAGCTGAGCGAGAAGAGTCACTGCAAGTGGCATGCGATCCACATTGGTGAGCAACGTGTCTAAGGCGTTGCGCTCGGATGCGAGCTCGGGTCGTCCTGAAATCTGCTCAAAGGTCTCGCGAGCGGCTGCGAGTGAAATGGCTTCAAGTCCGCCGACGGCGCATAGGACCACCGAATGCCATTAGGCGGTACGGCTCCTCGCGAGGTGATGATCAAGGTAAGGGTCGGGATGCCGGCAAGACGCTGCAGCATCCGCTCGGTCTCCTTCTGCGCCGCCGCGTTTTTGGAGAAAAGCAGCGTTTCCAGATTGTCCACAATCAACAGAGCGCGCGGGATAGTTTCAAGATAAGAGATCGCCGCTGAGAGGGGATCGGAGGATTCTGGTAGACCGAGCTGGCCTGCGAGTAGCTGAGCCGCGGCGCCGACATCACTGGCTCCTTCCACAGAGACAAAGTACCGCGAGTCTCCCACTACACCTACCACACGCTCGTCGTACATAACTGCTAGCGAAAGCGAAGTCTTGCCGATGCCGCCTGAACCCATAATCGCAATACACACGCAGAGACTAGCACAAATGAGCTTGACAATGGCGTTTACAGACTCGTCTCGCCCATTGAAGACGTTCGACCGGCCGGGAAGTCTGGCTGTATGTGATCTGCAAGCAAAGCTGGATCAGGAGCAAGTGGGTCAAACTCGTCTGGGCTCACATGGTCGGCTGAACCTCTGTCCTGGCATTATCGACGGTACTCTGAATCCTTATGACGCATTTCAAGATGGACTCGACCGTGTACGCGGTGTACGCCATAAAGCGTGTCTGGAGATCGTCCGTCAGCATCAAGGCATGACCACAGTCGATCATGCCTCACCTGAAGATTTATGAGGGCTTCCTGCATTCTGGCCGACTCATCCTGTATAATCGCGTTGACTCGATCTGTTAGTAAGAAAGCCTTGGCAGGATGCGTCTTCTCGACGATGCGCAATCGGATGATTATGCGTTGCATGTCCCTGCGGGTGTGTTAGCCCAAGTCGCGGCCATGCTCAAGGAACAGCTTACGCAAAGAATTCCTCCACGAAACTGGTCAGCTCCGACTGGTGAGGACTGGCATCTTCCTTGCGGACATTACAAAGGATGGCGATGCGTTGACTCATCATCCTGATCAGATCATGTATCTTATCAGGTATGTCCAGAGAACGCTGGTAGCCAGAAGAGTCATCAGTTTGGTCCTCGTACGGGTGACCGGTGCACACCTCGACCAGTTTGGCGAACTGCAGGACGGTTTGAGGGATCGCCTTCCAGGGCCATGGCGCACCATCGGTCATGTTTGCCATTCCTTCGAGGACGATCTTGAAACCGTCGTACACCACCTTGGTAGTTGATGGGTTCAGCTTAGATCTGTACAGACTGAGTGTGAAAACGTGTGCAGCAGTGAACGCCCTGTACGAACAGGTCCTGAAATACCAATTAAAAGGACGATACAACTATCTCTCGAACACACGCACGATGTCAGGCTTTGCATTCGATAGCTCTAGGCAACGAGCCGGGTCCAACACCAGTTGTGCGACGCCCTGGTCGATCTTTTGAAGTGTCAGGAGACGGACAAACCGCAAGGGATTACCGGGACGCACTTTGAGCATTGCACCCAGTTCGGCAATTCCGAGCGACCAAGTTTGGATTAGTCCGGCTGTGCTCGATCCTGAAATGAACCTGTCGACTCGACCCATAGCGAGGCGTGTCTGAATCATTGTCATAGATTCATTGACAGTGCTGCGTAGGCAAATGAGCGCGAGGGTATTTGTCTTTGGCTTCACCTCACTCGTTGAATACCGTGAGATGCGATACCGCCAACACGTGTAGAGCGCCTGGCCGCTCCTTGCAGGCGGCGACCACTGCGACGACCAACTCGGCCGCATGTTCGGCCAACTTTCGCGCGGAGTTCCTGGCCTCCTTGCTGGTCCCTTTCTTCGTGGAGAGCGCCTAAAATTGCACAGTCGCACTGTCAGTAATCCCAAAGACTATCGCACAGGTAAATTGGTATGGCGGACCTGCGCTGCCAGTGACAGCTCGTTTACGGACCGTTGTAGCTCCACGACAACGTCTGGAAGAAGGCATGGGCAAGGGCATCTGCAGCAGATAGTGGAGGGCCAGAATCGGACATTGTGGATGAAGGGCAAGATGCTCCGACGAGGTCGCAGCACGAGGCGCGGGACCCTTCTAATCCCCCTGCAAACAAGCTGTGCCTCGTAAAGAAATACAATGCCTGCGGACTCGTTGTACGAGTGGACGTCGTTGACGGACATGCCGCCATTCAACGTTTGCTTGCGTCTCGTCGGCGTCGTCTCGCTCGCGGTTCAAAGGGCGTAATAACAAGGACGGCATGTATTTTGAGAATGATAGTACAAGGATTTGAAGAGCTGACACCTTGTACCTGCTGTGCGCACCCACGCACCGACGCTTGCCTGAAAATGACATGAGGATCGATAACAAAGTACCTGCGAGCACGCCGTCTCCGTGGATACGAGTACCACTATACTCGAAAGCACAGATCAACTGCTCAGGAAACGTCTTCAAAACTTGTCTTCTCACCTTGATCGCCATTTTACTAACCGGAACCGATGGGCAAGAATGTCGGCGAAATAACGCGCGAGACGGGAGGCAGAAACGCGTTCGAAAGTCCGCCTCTGTTGGTTCGCCTCTTTCGCGGTCGACTAATCGAATCCCGCTCCGCGAGCCAAATGCTCTCTTATCTCGCTCCCTGGCCATCATTTGCTGCTATTGCACGTCCTGCATCTTATACCTTGTACCTTGACCGCAGCCTGCAGCCTGCAGCCCGATGCTGCTACGCCCGACGGACGGCTCATTGTTACGCACGACGGACGGCCCGCGCAACGACACGATGCGCGACGGCTCACTGCTTCGCCCGACGGACTACCTCACGACGGCTCAATACCATGCGCGGCAGCTCAACGCTGCGCACGACGGACCGCCTCTGGACACCATGCGCGACGGCTGCACGTCAGCATACTCTGCATAATGTCTCATTGGATCCGTCTTGCCCACCATCGCGCTCGACGTCGCCGCAGTCACCTGACACTTTGCGGACGGAGCCTTACGGACGTACTCACAAGCAGGTACGTTGACTTTTGGTAGTGCGGAGGCTGCCATGGGTACAATTTGCGACCCGCGCGACGGCGTGACGTCCGTACCTCGCTCGCCGTCCGCACCGCATTTACCTAAACATTCTATCGTCTCGTTCCCTGGCCGTCGTCGTTGCCATTGCGCGTCCTGCACTGCATCTCACATCTCATACCTTCACCGCAAGCGTGCAGCCCGCTCCGCGCTCGCTCGTCATTCACTGTCTTCAGTTCAAACCCAATACATTGCGCAGTGCCGGTTTGTCGCGATACTAACGCTTACGTCACCATTGAGACAACTTCCTTCGGTTCACCTGTCCCGTGAGCTTCACCGGCGGCCATTCGCGCCTTACTGCGCGTTCCGCGGCGGAATAGCCTTTCTTTTGGCTACCACTCGTCACATGATCCCCAGACCGACCCGCCTTCAAATTGCACATCTACTTATCTCACTCTTGCGCATTATTCGCGACTCGCAAGCTTTTTGCGTTGTCTAGAAATAAACCTGTCTACACAATGATTCACATCAGTCCGATACCGCCGGTGTAGGACTGATCGTGCTCGTTGGTGAGGGTATCCACGAGGTAAACATAGGTTCAAGCCGTGTATTCGACGAGAAGGGCGAGTGAAATGAACAGCATGATGCAAGTACCGCTGAGATGCTCGAAAGGGCCGTTGAGACAGGGAAGCGAGAGGGACAGGCAGGACCATCTCAAAGGTCACGAAATAGTATAATTCGCTGCTAATCAGGCGAATAAGCATGGTTCTCCAACGCCGCGAGTCTACAAATGTCGTCATTTGTTGGGAAGTGCCGTCGCCACAGTCGCGAGCTTTGCGCTCACAGGACCTTTCTCGATGCTCACGGGGTTCCCTCGTAGACAGTTTGCTCGTCATGCCCTAGTTTCCTGTTGCGCGACGTGGGTGCCCATTGGGTTCTATTTGGGGATCACTTCAACCGCACGCCTTTCCGCTTCCGCGAACTCCTTGCTCCCTCCATTTCTTTCTCCCTTCTGGATAAAAATCGGCTAAGCTGTGATTATCTCGTGCTGGGCTGGCCAGAACGACTCTTGCAGCAGCAGCAGCGACTGGCCAAGAAGGCGGCGGCCGCAGACGAGCCTCGAGCATTCAGAACCCACCGCGCTCGACGTAGAGCTTGCGCGCAGTCTGTAGATGTTCGATTGCCAGCGCCTCTTCCCTGCGTTTGATCTGCCTGCTTCGCAATCAGACAGGAATAGTGCTGCCATGGAACTCGAACTCGTGGTAGCCGAGCGTCGATATTTTTAGTTGTTCCTGCAAGCTCATCTCATGTTACACAAAATTACTTCTCCTACTATTAATTTTATACGACATTCAGTAATCAAAATTGCGTGATATCGTTGACTCCGTGGGTATAGGCATGGTCCTGTGCTTGTGAGAGATGGACTTGACGAGCTGAGCTTCAGAGGTTTGAATATAGGCCGCTTAGTACTTACAGAGTATTCTCGCCATACCAGATTCGATACCCAAATTACAGACTGGTTCAGAGACCTTGCTCTGATTGCAATCGCAATGCGAGCCGGCTCCGATCGGAAGCAAACGCGCTGTCGAACTGTGCTCAGTGTGGCCCCTGCTTGAAACCAGAGTCTCTGGCGACCTCAATCTGAGTTATAAAGACCCAACAACGTGATTTTGATGTGATCATCGATTGCATAATCCCAGGCCTTTGCTGCGACTGGTATGCCTGTCCGCTGGTGAGATGATGGGGCTCGAGTTGCCGCTGGAGTTCTCAATGCTGATGATGGCCATGGGCCTGTGACCGGACCTGAGCCCAACGTATACTTCGCCGGGCCAGCGGAACTCTGTCCCTCCGTCAAGTCGGAATCGCGTCTTACTGCGCGTCTGCGGCCGAATAGACTCTCTTTTCTTTGGGCTACCACTCGTCGCATGATCCCCAAACCGACCAGCCTTCTACCCGCCCATCTTCTCATCTCACTTGTTGCCAATATTCGCGACTTGCGGGCTGTTTGCGAGTGTGCCTGCACAGTCCCGTTCCTGTTCGCTGCAGATGGCGTCCTGTCAGCTGCAACTTGCGTAACGAACCCCAAGTCGATCCGGTGCTGAATAGCACCACACTCGGTATGGGTTGTGTGCGTGACATGTAAATTTGTTGTTACGACGGCTGTAGATCATTTGAGGCAAGCGGGAAGGGCTCTGCTGGATAACCAATCTATCAATTCAGCCGAGCAACTTTAGCACCTGGCTATGGAGGCTCTGGAGGACGAGTTCTCTGCGCTAGTTTATGTAGAGGTCAATAAAGAAGAAGAAAGAGACGCTGCCATTCGATCTCACTCGAATATTGATTTCAGCTCCTTCGGTAGATGGCGTGCTCATTATGCTCCGGTTTCTGAAGTTTTCCTGTTGCGCGACGTGGGTGCCGATTGGGTTCTATTTGGGGATCATTTTCACCGCACGCCTTTCCGCTTCCGAACTCCTTGCTCCCTCCATTTCTTTCTCCCTTCTGGCTGAATATCGCCTGAGCTGCAAGTACCTCGTGCTTTGCTGACCAGAACGAAACGTGAAGCAGTAGCGGCGATTGGCCAAGAAGGCGGCCGCAGACGGGCCGAATACAGATCCGGAGGGAGAGTCTCCGACAGGAGCTTCAAGCTGCCGCAGTCCGGAAAATTGTGAGTCAAACTTTCGGTTCCGGATAAACATAGCATAGCCAAGAGATATAATGCGAGCAAAATAGTTGCTGTCATGCAGACACATTATGCTAGAGCTAAGGTGAACAAACAGTGATGGTGAAGAGCATCTCAACGATTTCGTAACAGATGATGGCATTCTCACGCTCAGAGCTGGAAATCAAGTAAGTGCTAATATATGATGCGCGAATTCTGTTGGCGACATGATATTTCTCCATCACTGCGCTGCATTTACGCGGTGGACACGCGTGTCACTCGAGTCGTGTGATGCTCCATGTCATTTCCCGTGCCTAGATGCTGATTTTTTATCAAGAATGATGAGAATCTTTATAGTTAACATCCGATAACGCCACATGCACAATGTTGGCACCCGCCCCGGGCCACGGAGATAACTTGTCCGCAGTAACCTTTGGTGGACACATAAAAGGCTGAGAGCCGGTAGTCACAAGAAAGGCCAAGGCATCTCACCCGCTCACTCATTAGTCACTTTCACGATGCGTTTCGCCGCTGCTGTTCTTGCACTCGTCGCTGTCGCCGTCGCCATTCCTGCGCCGGCTCCCACTCCCGCTCCGGCTCCCATTCCTGCTCCGGAGGTCCCCAAGTGCCCACAGACTATCTGCATCAAGCGCCGCGAGGAGCGCAGCGTTGACATGGTCGCTCGCGATTGCCAGTGCTAGGGCTCTGACTTGGCACCAATGGACACGCTTGACTGTGAGCCATGGTCCTCGCTTACTCTGCTCGTTGGCTGACTCGCTTCTTTAGATAAATGCGCTTTCTGAGCAAATTAAAGCTGACCACCTGTGTAATACTTCTCCATGAGGATAAATAATGCACCTGTTCAGATGTTGTGAGCTTTAACGCGCTGAACCTGCTGAATGTGATGTGAAGTTGGGGTGCAACTCATTCGAAAAGCAATATAGAAGGGTGTCGGAGTGGGTGGTACCCTGATACGGTTTTAAGGGCAGATGGTGGCTCGTCGCATCGCTGATGGTTAAGGTCTGGCCAGAGCCTGGTCCGTGCGCAGTGAATATGAACGGCGCGAGTTCGCACTCGAGACTCGTTACGTCATTGACAACGCACGACTCGGGCGGGATTGAAGTCGGGCGACGACCCTGCATCCAGGCATACACCGTGGCAGCAACAGTTGTGAGCTTTTTCATGAATGAGGGTCAGGGTTGTGGATCCCAGCCATCGGCGGATTCAGCCAGAATGAATTCTTGAATTAGCAACATCAACAGTGAGTAGTGCGGGTTACCTGCCGGCAACTAGCAGGCCACCAATGAGGCCGCATGCAGCTACTTGTAACAAGCCTTACTGCTCCCACGAGGCACATAATTAGATTTTGCATATCTCAGATTGGCTTATAACCATTTTAATCTTGTTCGAGCCGGCAGTTGATCCGAAATGTATGAGCAGGGCCAAGGCGCCTCGAACTGCCCGCGAGGCCACACCGATACCTTATGTTTGGCAGAGCCACCTCAAGGCTGAGAGATGGTATATGTGCTGTTTCGCGGGCCGGGAGTCGCACAAGTACCAGCCAGGGACGTTTCGGGGCTTTCATGTTACCTACACGTCGCATTCTCGTCCTTCATTTTGAATGGACTCGAATGACATGAGCGTAGATATTAGTCAAACTTGCCACTCTGCAAGCCATAGAGGAGGTAAAAAGTGATATTAGACCTATAGTTTGAAGGGTATAGTATAACCATGAGACCAGAATTTATTGAATTATCAAATTACGTTGGAAAAAAATAAGGTGAGTGATGGTCGGGAGTGACAGTACGATACTGGAGATTCTGATGTGTGAGAAGGATCGTCCGTCACTTGTGCAGCTAATTCTTCCGGTTCGCTTGCAGCCGAGCAAATGCCTTTCTCCCACATGCCTGCTGAGGGCACCAGTCCCACCTGAATCGCGCCGGGTTATTGTTCCTAGCCGCACGGCCGCCTCGTTTGGGGTTTCCCACGTGTAACATAGTAAGGTATCAGCGTGCTAAGTGTTTAATAAGCACCCATGCACTCGTAGTGCTGTTTTGCAGCACTGTAAGGTGCATTTTGCGCTTGGACTGCGCCTCGTTGCAGCAGCGAGACAAATGGAGAGAACTCGTTATAAAGAGTTTGCACCCTCAATCGTTCTTGTAGCAGCTCTGCCCATCCTCATCGACTTAGCCAACACGCATGTTCAAGGGCAGCACGGGATTGGTTCGGATACTGCCAGTAAATAGCCAATCCAGTGTTTGCGTTCATTGCCTTGAGTAGCTGTCATATAAACGGGGTAGGCCAGGTTCGTTACCTGAAACTGGCCCCATCGCTGATGATTGCGTCGGGCTTTCGGTCCCGACGACTGTTACTCTCACTTCTCTTCGCGCTCGCTTTCGCACCCAAGAGCACACACACAGCCATCACACATGAAGCGATATATCGATTAGACTGGGTTCGGCAGAATTATGCCGGTACATTCTGTTTTTACCCAGGCGTGCGCTCGAATCGCCGGAGCTGCACCGACCCTTTACTCGCCGCGATGCTCCAAACCCATGTCAACAACGCGGGTGGGCCGGGACTTTCAGTCGCTTATTACTCCGCAAACGATGGTGCAGTTCTTGGCGGCGCAGAATGGGGCGCTTGGAATACGTCGTTCCAACCAGTCGTATTGTGCCTAAGCGGCGCCGTCGACACGTTCGCCGACACCTTGTCAGCGTCTGTCGCTACGCGACTCGCAATGATGACCATGATGATCCACTCGCACACGCAGCGGAATGTTCGAACAATTATTCACCACAGCGCGTCAGCGACGGCTGCTATAATTCACCTGGTGTGCATGGCTTCAGCTTATCGAAACGTGCGGAGGACATAATTACCATTGTCACGACAATCCTGGCGATCATGTCTGCAATCGCTACCGTTATTTACGCCCTTTACAAGTGGACCAGATCCCGTTATCTCCGCAAGTACAACACTGTCGATGCACTTCCGGTTGACTCAAATCTCGTGCCAGCATTGGAAGGCGCGGCCCTGGTTCCAAGGGAGGAATACATTGGCAGAACCCAGGAACCTATTCCGGAATCTCCGGTCTCTTATGAACGCTTCAATCCTTGGGTTTAGGGACAGAAATATGGTGCTTGAGCGATTGAGCACCGAAATGTATGCGAATTGCCTTTTGTTAGAAGCTTTTTAGTTTGGGGGCGGAAATTTGCGGGGTCTCTTATAGTATGGACAAGATGTGGTGACAAGTTGGTTATGACGGGTGATCATGCTCAATACAGCTATTAGATATAGCTTCACGTATTGTCCCCGCACTCTGCTTTCACCCCGGAGCCAAATTCCGCGCATTGAAACCCCGATTAGAAGCAATCTCATTCCTCCTGAAAGAACTGTTGCGACGCATGAAACCAGGTTGACAGCTGAGTTAGTCTGTGATTAAATCTTTCATTCTGTTAACATGCCCTGTTTGATTGATTGCAAAGCGCCTTCAGTCAGCCTGTCTCATAGACAGCATTGTCGCGGAGCTCGGCACGGATTGTCGTCAGCATTCCAAGTCTTGATTGACATTTTAATGGAGAGCCAAGTTATGCGGATCTTCTGGTGAGAAGCACATGACTGGCATCACTCTATGCTCGATGAGAATCATAGATCACAACTTCACATGGTGTGCTGTACAAGAGTCACTAACAGCTCATAGAGATATGTGTAGACTGCTTCTGCAGTAATGTGTGTCGTGTCATTTCTCAGATGTGTACATCTTCCGAAGGCCAAGCTCAGTGGCTCAAAATTTGTGTCGCGTACAAGAGACATGATTGGTCTCACTTGGAGAGAGTCACGGTGACAAGTGTGTCATTGTAATCACCGTCGCCAATGTCTTCCGAGCCGATCTGCGTGGGCAAAATATCAGATCATGGTTGCTCCAAGTTCACCGGTTATTATCCAAACTACGCACCACGTATGCCAGTCCAGTCTGCGAAACGCGCTTGTTGGGCGCAGCAATCCAGTCGGTGATGCGATTTTTCGGAAGACCGAACTGGGTAGAGATGACAAGCCAGGCATCCGTCGAAACCGACGCTATCGTCACGGTGCTGCCTGCAGTGGTTACAGTCATCGCCGTCTTCTCACCCTGGCCTTCGAAGGTAAGCGGGAATCCGTTGCGAGTCGGGTTGAGGAAGATAGTCGCGCGTTGGCGAAATCCTGCATTCGACTGCGCAGTCACCGTCGTCCGGTAGTTAGCTGGGATCCTGATTGCATACTCGTTGCGCGCGAGCGGCAGAGGGTACTCGCCGCCACTGGTGTTGATGCCATCAGTGGGCTTGCTGGTGTCGTCGCAGCCAGGTGGTTTGGTGCCCCCACCCGTGTTTCCCTCGCTTCCCGTGTTACCGGTACCAGTGGCTACATATGCACGAGATCAGGTTTTGGCAATCTAAAGTCATGGAATACTCCAGAACGCACCACCCTGCTCGTCAATCGTATCGTAGATGCCGCCAAGAAGGACCTTGTACAAGTTCTCGGTGGTGAGTGCCGTGTTCCAGCGGACGGTATCAATCATATCCTCGCCAGCAGGCAGTGCTTTGTCAAGCTCATTGAGGGCGCAGGTTGCTTCGCTGTCTTGGCCAACCTGTGGATTGAGGAACAATAGTGAGACTATTCATCGCTGGACCGGAGTAGATCACCTGAACAAACTGCACGCCGATGCGACGATTAAGATCTTCTGGCGATTTGATCTCCTTCGTCGCCTGCACCGTCGGCCTGAGCTTCGCGATGATTTCCTCAGGATCCTCCGCTTTGTACAGCGTTAGTGCGCACTGGAAAGAAGTTAGAGAGGCTACGCACTAAATTCGCCGTCGGTTAGGACGATGATGCTAAGCGGCTTGACGTCGTAAAGAGCCTTCTCGCTGATCTTCTGCGCGGCCGCTGAAGCAGTGTTGTGTGCGTCGATGATTGCCTTGAGCTTCTTCCGACGTTGGCTGTGCCTCTAGGCTTGACTTTCGCGAAGGCGTTCTTGACATCGTCAACGTTCTGAGCGAAAAAGAATCAGCTAGCTGCATCATCACGAGATGATGAGACACTTCGTATTCTCAATCTTAGTAGGGTCGTTGAAGAACTGCACCGTGACGCCCTGGAAAACACCCAGTGCTAAGTTAATCGGAGAGATAGCACCACTACTGCACATACGTCCACGTCGAATTTGGCTGCCTCCTCTGTGAGGCCCACAAGAGCCTGCTTGATCTCCTCCCACTCGTTCGGCTGAATCTGCAACGTGGACGCAACATTTAGCCTCAAGCTCAGTTCTAGCGGTCAATATGTGTTCACCGTCGCCGAGTCGTCGACGAGGAAAACAATGTCGTAGTACCTGAGAAGACATAGAACGGAATGCACAAGTCAGCATAGCGGCAACGGCTACTCAAACATATGTGAGGGCTAGCGACGGACGTGAGTTAGGCACTGAGGAGCTTCGCCTTCTTGCCATAGACGACTTGGTTCTTATTAACGCACCTACGATGGTCTGGGACATGGTTGCTGTTGAATCTGGAAGACGAGGGCAACGAGTGGGTGATCTCTAGAAGTTACATCGGGTTGCGGCTATTTATCCCATTACCTCGCGCTTCAGGAAGCACCTTAGCGGTGTTGAAAGATCAATAGCAGGAGGTTCTGTCGCGGCATATGGGCTAGAAGCAGGTACGTTCGACGCACCAGCTATTGTGAAGAGTGGACAGTGCTCAGCGCCGACCTCGTGCACAGGCGCAGGTCAGCATGTGATGCGGCCTCGCGAGTCACTTGAGTGTCGTTGGAAACTTAGTCGAAGGTCGACCAACCAATAATAAGTCGGTGCACATCTATACATGGACAAAATGGGATGTTCTGAGATGGGGTTAATTCAGAATGGGTGGTCATTCCAACAGCTCGAAGCTCGTGTGACGCAGT
>JAGTJP010000307.1:0-22148 GCA_020744175.1 Auriculariales sp. MPI-PUGE-AT-0066
AACGCACATAAAGCAGACGAAACCCAGCATGACCACTTGCGCATACGGGTGTCTGTACATGCCCTACGAACGAGCAAGCTCAGCGATGAGTCTCACATACCGAACGGGTGCCGCAACGGGTTCTCATGCCCTTACGAGTCTGGCACTTACCACGAGTCCGGTCGGCCGCTCGAAGGCGACTGTCACGATCGTAGCGTATGAATGGTCAGGCTGACGGTTCGCGTCCGTGAGCGTTGCATCGTCGTCCTCGTGAACGACATTGCCTTGGGAGTCGCGCATGGTCGTCTGTGAGCTTCGGTGGCGCGATCAGACCCAGACCCAAGAAAAGAACGCCTAGATTTCACGTCGGCGCCCAATGGACGAAAAAAAAAATAAAAGGGCCAGAAGACGCGCAGATACACGCTCTGGGGAAGAAGAAAATGGAGACGAAAGGGAAAAGGGAAAGGAAAGGGATGAGGGAGAGAGTGTGGGCCGCGAGACGTAGCGCTTCTCAAGCATGCCACAGCACAGCACAGGCCGAGCGTACAACCATCACAATACATGATCTCTCGACGTGTAGGCAAGCAACACCAACTAAACAACGGATGTATCGGGGCTCAGTTTAGGCAGTGACCCGCGTATAAAAGAAGGCCGTAGTGCGTGTAACTTTCTTTACGTGAGCCTAAGGCGCGAGCTTGAAGGACTTGGAAGGAGCAACTGTTGTGATTCATCGTACACTGGACTTGACTGGGGTCTTGAAAAAACTAAGAAGCGGTTAAGTGTTTGCAGCTGAAGGATAGTCATGACCGGAAGTGAGATGAAGACTTGAGGTTGTTTGCAATCGGCCGACTTGGAGCGGAAGACCTGCAGCACAGCGCGACCACAGGCGCAGGCTTCTTACTTACAAAACTCCTCGCGAGAATAAAAATATATTTAGACTTCTCGGTTATTTGATGAGACCTCGTCTTTGTTAAATCTCCGTATTGTCGGTCTACCGGTCACGCTTCGCAGCTTGCCCCCCAACCACAGAATATACGCTTACTGGCACGGTGTCACAAAGCAGTTTATCAATTACCATACTAAGCACTTGTTGCTATTGTCTGTATGTGATCAATCCGATCGAAATGTCCATCCTTCGAACTCCCCTCAGACTGGCAAGAGTCGACCAGCGGCCAACCTCGTCAAAGCCTGATCTCTCTCTCATCACATCCTGTAAAAGTATTATTTATTACCTTGTCATCCTGCGGCAAGAGACTAGGAATTTCGTTAAGAGAGGTTGCACATTTTCATGCGACCGATGCTTTCTCAGATGATGGCCACCAGAGAGAGCTTATGAGGCAGCCTTTTGACATTATGACCCCACCTGGTCCCTCAGGCCGTGAGGGTTAAAGAAACCCCTGCTGCCTGAATTCTCTGGTCCCATTATACACCATATCGTTGGTATTCTTCATCCGTCATCGTGCAACTTCATAATGGACATGTGCTGGCCGAGGCTAATCTCACTGGCCAGTTGGATCATCAATTGCTTTGTAATTTCGTGATCTCGGCCGTCAACAATGCATAACTTATTGAATCTTGGAATTTGTGTCTGTGGGTGACTCATCATCTTGCCTCTAGACCATTGCGCTTCCTTTAGTTTTTGCGAGCATGGTACGCGCAACGAACAACAGGCTGATCCTGCGACGAGTGATGTTCCCGAAAATGCGACTGACCGCCACCAATTGAACGGGCCATTCCCGAGCAATGCTCTGCGATGAGCTGAAGTTAGCCGACACGTGTAGACATCACAGTTCAACCTACCGCAGATAGGAGGACCACTTAGCGCTGCCAGCGAGTAGACCGTCATGCAATGCCCATTCGAACACCAATTTCACCAAGGTGGACACTAAGGCTCGTGGAATGGCTGGGATGAGGCTGGAGTATGTCGCGATAAAAAACCCATAAAGTACTGCGAAGGCTATGCTGCCGCCCGTGCTCCCCACCAGGGGGAAGACGAAGACGAGGATTGCAGCGCAAAGACTAGTTGCCATGAGGGAATTGTAGGGGCCAAACTTGTCAGCGAGGAAGTTGGGCACAATGCTTCCGATGACGCACCGCTGAGGATGGAGATGAGGTAGAATGCTAGCTGCGGTGACACCGTGAAGCTCGGCGAACACTGCCAATACATCATGAGACTGTTAAAGGGATGAGTGATCGCAGTCCCACCTTGGAGGTAAAAGATGGGAAAGAAAATGCCCCACTTTATGAAGCAGATTATCAATACGCGCGAGGCTGTACGGCCACAAAAGAGGTGCGTACGGTGATGAGGAAAACGCCAGCAGTCGCCACCCAGTACGTCTTATGTCTCATGATTGCCCCAATATCCGGCGGCGGAAGTTGCATATGCGAAGCCCGGTGCTTACGAGCAGGAATGCGGAACTTGATTAGAAACATGCAACCGCGAGACAGCCGAGAATGAGGTAACCTGTCGCACGAACGGCATAAGCGAATCCGTGAGATGCTATGAGGTTATTAAGCATGACTGCAAGTAGTTGGTCAGTCTCCGTACTTGACGTGATACTTGAGCACAAACTCGGGAAGACAACTCCCCGACGCAGGATCCGCTAACAGCGACACCAGTCGCCAACGCCCTTCTAGCGCTAAACCAATGAGGAATCACAGCGAGTGCGGGAAGTGTTAAAGTTGCGAGACTGAGCCCAAGACTGAAAGGTGGCATATCAGAGTCTGGATGTACAAGGTGTGTAGGAACGGATGCTCACCCAAGACCTTGTGCGAGAATACTTGCCATTACCTCTTGCAAAGACTGATCGTGAAGACGCAAATGACGTAGAGTAAGAGCCACCGATGATCAGGACCTTTCCCATCCGTCGTCAAAGACGTCCGACGATTGTCGCACCGCCGTACAGCAGCCACAATTGGAACGATCCAATCCATGAGATGCGCTGCTGCTCTTTCAAGGATTTGTCGTAGTAGGCTTGGTAGGACACCGAAGGATTGAACGTTCCATTGAGGCAAACATGATCAACCAGCTGCCGAGGATAACGAGCCAAGCTTCGAGGCCGCCATCGGGCAATGCAGTCCGCCAACGACGGGCGGCTTGTAAGTTTCGTTACTGCCCTCCTCGAGTTTCGTATCTGTAGTGAGAACCTGCCCATTATTTTCGGTCGCAGGATTCCACTGACCATGGGTGGTGGCCGCTGTATAGTTGAGTACTCATGGTAGGGGTGGCGAGGAGTCGTTAGCACCATTGACAAGATGTTATATAGATAGATAGCAGCACTGCGGCTGATAAGAGACTTTCCGCTGGACTTGGAGACGTGTACGGACTCGCTGATGTATACAGCTTCTGACTCGGAACCCGCAATCCTAGCTAGCGGCGGGAAGTCGCCTGGACGTCATATTTATTGGTGACACCGTTCCGAAACTCAAACGTCTAGATGTCCCAAGTGAATGTGGACGGTACCAATTTAATTTCCCGCAGGTCATCGCAGGAGTTTGGAGGGAAAGAAGCCCGTCGAAGAGCTTCGGGAGGTCACATTCCTTGCCACATATTCCGCTCGATAGTTACTGCTAGCACTTCAATAGAACAACCAACCACTGGTTCCAAACACCCACGTTTGCGGGTTTACCATAAGCTGTTATCAGGAGAAGAATGTAGCTGTAGATACAACACGAGGACATGGGGAGGGGCGCAGCACAATAGAACTCCGAATAGAACCTCAAGAAACAGTCCACGCACGCTCAGAACGACTCGGAAATCGGCACAGGGTTACGCGTGGTGCCCATTTACGTTGGTTGCGCCGATGTTCATCTTCAGGCACGCGCCGACAACGTCAACCTCATTCCACTTCGGGTTTGGTCGCTCGCCAGTTGGTGGGGGCGCGTCGCCGCCAGCGCGGCCTTCTTCGCCTGAATATGGTAAAGTGTGTTGCGAAAGTGCCGCATGATCATGTCGGGCGTCTGCACACCCTCGACAAGGCCAGGGGCGCTCGCGATGCAGGGTGGAAGTCGGTTGAGGTGATGCTGTCGATGCTCGATGTGATAAGCTCAACGAGGCTGTTGACGAACTTGGGTGTAACCTGATCCGGCAGAGATAAGTCAGCACAATGGAAGACAGAAGTAGGTCGAATACGTACAGCAGGCGCGTCGCGGTCCATATAGTACAGATATTGGTCCAGCGCATCGATGTAGAGTTGTACGGTCACAATCTCCTCAATTGCCGAGCTTGCGATGCGCAGGGACTTTTGCAAGCACTCCAATATCCGCTTGCTGTCCTTGTGCGGGTGCTACGACGGGGCAAGATTAACAAGTGGAAAACACAATTCTTGCGAAAGACACCTACAGACTTGACCTCCGCGGCGTCTGCCTTTGGATCTGGCTCCGTCACGACCTCATCCGGCCCCGCCGTCTGCCACCATAAGTGGCTCGCAAGATGCACTGCCATCGCCTGGTGCGGCTTCTTGAGCAGCTTGCTCGAGTGCACGGCGGCCTTCTGGATGAGCGTGTCGTAGTTCTCCATGCTAAACACACGTGCGCCCTGCAGCGTGCCAATGATGAGCGCAATCGCCTGCAGCTGCGCGCGGCTGTCCGAGATGCTCTCCTCGTACACGCTGAATGCTTGCACGTAGAAGTCGTACGTCAGGTCCTCGAACCCGCACTCGTCGGAGATCTGCGCCGCAAGCAGGAAGAGCCGCAGCGCGGGCGCGTAAGCCTCGACCTGCGTCGACAGCGTGAAGAGCATCTGCCGGGCGAACTTGAGGATTGCGGACACCTTCGTGTGCCACTCGGGCGACGGTTCCGCCGGAGCTTCAGCTGTTGCTGCCGCTGCCGCTGCAGACTCGGCGCGCTTGTACCCGCCGCGCGAGCTTGAAGCACGCCGAGATGAGTGCTGGAAACGTGAACCGCATCCGGTCGCCACCCGACTCGAACTGCTTTCGCGCCGCCTTGAGTAGCTCAAATTGCACATCCAGCGAGTCGCTGCGGAACAGATGTACCATCTTGGCCAGCCAGCCTTGCTCCTCGGCGAGATCGTCCTGCTCTGGATACTGTTGCCTCCTCGGGTCCTTCGCGTAACCGTGCGTGACTGCACCCAGGCCCGTGGTCGCGTCTCGTTGTTCCTTGATGAGCACTTGACAGAGCTCGAGGATTGCATCGACGTCCTCGGGATTCTCGATTACAGTGTCGTTCTTGAGCACGGATCCCACGATAGAGTGCGCGATTGATCTCCGCGTCGAGAAAGGCTGGACGGCAAGCAGGCTACGGTACTGCTGAAGGGCAAGTAGAGTGAGGACAGAGGTGTAGGAGTGGATGGGTGCGAGCAGGAGGGCAGCAAAGTTGGTCGTAGTTTGTTGAGAGTGCAAGTCCGAGCTGTGTCATTGCGTTAGCTTTATGAAACACTGCGTCAAAATGGGTTTACACGGACTTTTCTGCCAGTTCCTTCGTCTTTGCTGCCGCAAATTCGAAGACCATGTCGACATATTCCAGACGATCGGGATAACAACTCAACCCTAGGTTACACAGCGAGACAAGGAGGGCGGTGATGTCTTGGAGCGCAAGATCTGGGCGAGCCTGAAAGCCAAATTAAGTATTATGACTTCTTAAAAGAGCTGCAGACATACCTTGATGAGCTCGACGATTTGTTGCCAAAAAACCTCGAAGAGCTTGACATCGTCGGGAATACCTCTGAACTTCTTGATAGGCGGTGGGGGTGCATTCTCTGAGTCTTTCCCCTTGCCCTTGTTTGCAGATGTTGCGGTTGCTGCGTCTGCCGAGCTCCCTTGAACAGCTGTTGCATCGGTGGAGTAACCAGTGACCGTCGCGTCTGTCGAGAAACTTTCCGTTGACGAGAAGCCACCTTCCGCCGAATACCCATCGGCGATGCTGTTCTGGTCATAATGATCGTTGTGAAAGGCCCGTGCCTCGCGCTGCTGCTTGACCCGTTCGGCGAGACGTTTGGCGGCAGCCTCCTCCTGAGCCTTGGTAACGTCAGGGTCCTCACTCTCAGCTTCGCGGGCCGCATACGCAGCCAACCTGTCGACAAGGGCGATTACAATCTGCTTGATGTTGACCTTTGGTTGGAGCTGTGCAGTAGCCGAGAGGAACGGTCCAAGCGAGTGCAGATGAAACTCGTCCGGGAAGACCTGGATGACGACCTCCATAAGATATTCTTGAGCGATCACGTCTTTGCAGTTGACGACCTGCTCGAGGATGGCGGGGAGGATATCGCGCTGGTACATGTCAAAGTCGACACCTTCGAGCGAGCTGAGCCGGACGAGATTTGTGCCGACGAGAATGCGCAGCTCTCGGCGCTCCATCTCACGCTTCTCACGGTCGCGCGAATGACCCTGATGTTGGAGGCGGACCCAGAGTTTGTTCATTTCGATAAAGTTGGTGAGCACAAAGCTGATCGAGTCCTGAAGGTTTCCGCATTGACCGGGGTCGTCACCAACGGGGAGATGGTCGCGCGTCTGGCCAGAGAGGTAGTGGCGTAGAAACAGGCCGCGCGTTGGATGCTGGACGCCGCGAGACATCTCCATCATATCCTTCATGATCTCCTTGACTGGTGCATCGGGAATTGACATGTACACGGCGCCGACAGTGATCATGAGATACAACCGCGGGACGATGTTGCCCGCATACTGTACGAGCTCGTATAGGTCTGCAAGGTGATGCCTGCTCTGGGTGTGCGCGTCGTATAGGTAGTTTGAAATGTGCCTTAATGCGTCGAATACGGCCATGTACAGTTCGTAATACTGTTTCGGCGACAGTGACGACGTCCTCAGTTCCGCAAGCATCGTACTCGCCGCCTTTAGCGCGTCCATCAGCTGGTCAGATTCCTGCAATCAATGTATCAGCAAATTCCAACTGCAATTGAACTTGGCAAACTGCGCACTAGGTAGCGCTTCATCTGGATGACCTGAATCTTGACCGTATTCAGAGCTTCGCCAAGTAACTTAGCCTGCGTACGCGTCAGCACTCCTCCCATGCACGTCGCGGGAGGCGCACCTCTTCTCCTGGAAGGCCAGCCATGGTGAAGTCAGAAGATATGCTGCGTGCGCAGCGCGGATGCTGTCAAAGCAAGACGAAACCGCGCTCCAAGTGTCGGAATTGCCCGTACCTGACAAGCCTTGCTTGATCACCTACTCCACCATTCCTTGACCTCAGTAGCTGTATCTGCTTAGCTGTCGTTCAAATACATAGGGGGCTTGAGTCTCAAGCTGCCAGCAATATCGAATTGAGATCGCGACTTTGCACAACGGAACTCCTCGACCTGCTGCGAAATAGGCTTTGGTCGGCCTGAGAGGGGCTCCTGCTTCAGGTCCACCGAAGTGACCCAGCTCATTGAAAAAACCTCATACTTACACAGAGCCTGCATCCTGTGTCTTACCCTGTAGGTCAAAGTCCTCCATTGTTGTCTTACCCTCGATCAGCTGGCATGGCGTCATAAAGCACACAAAAGCAGGGTCATTGATTTGTTCGTGTCCTAATGGCCGCCGATGGTTCCGTGTGCTGCCACTTTGGAGGAGGTGACGCTGCATTGCGGCTCGAACCAGCGCCACGAACCCCAGATTCCACAAGGAAGATTTGATTACTGAACCTCAGAGACAACAGGTCCCCGCTTGCCAAATTTTCAATCCTTTGTCAACGAGAAAGTTCTGAACTCAATGGCTGTGGGTCGCAGAGCCTTCCAGTTTGGGTTCATCCTGAGCGCGTTTTATTCATTTCTGGCGGCCGAGACAACTTTGATTAATTTAGAAACTACATGTTCGAAGGAGCGGGGAATTCACTCCTAGGAGTGAATGCTGTTATACAGGCGTTGTGCTAGGGTGTCGGTGTAATGAGCATGTGCGTGCAGGTTCATCCCTACGTGTTCATTGAAGCTGCCAATGGTCACAGAGCCGCCTCCTGGACAGAGATCTGAGAAAACGAGCCGTCAGCCACAACCTGACCACGGCGCTGAGCAATTTTCTAGGACAGCGTGAGGTGGAGTGTGTTGACGGCGCGGACTACTACTTACGCCCTTCATATTGTCGACAGCTAGCGAAATTTCCTCGTCCTACTCGCCTAATCCGAGCGAGCTGAGATACGCAGCCTGAGCATTTCCAAGAAGCTCCAAAGCCTCGAACCCAAGATATCCCTGCTCTGCATTGTCAGACTCGAGTACACCAGCGGGCTCGTTGACGATCGTCGTCAGCGCAGACGACGACGAGCCGCCGGCAGCGGTGCTAAGATGGACTGCGCCGCTACGACCGGCTGGCTGCTGCGGCTGCTGCGCGAGCGGGCTCTGCAGCATCTGGGCCTGCGCGGACTGCTGCTCTGCGATGGTCTGCTGATGAATCTGCGCTTGGATCCTGTTCTGCAGGTGAGGCGGGATCCCCATCTGACGTGCGAGGGCACCAAACGACATCTTCTTTGCCCACGCCAGGTCGAACGCGCGCAGAAAGTAGTCGTAGACACCCTTGATCGTGAGGGCCGTCGTAGGCACGCTGCGCTGCAGATCCAGAGGCGAACGGTAGTTCAACAGGGCCGCGATCACTTGCCAGATGTCAACGGGCAGCTCGCGTCCAACGCCCTGGTTCTGCGCGTTGAGCCGATGCAGGTCGTACAAATCGACGCGTTTGCCTTCCACGTAGCATCTAGAGTCATCGGTAAAGCCGCCGCCGTTGAGAGTGAGTTCCATGAACTTTTGATGCTGCTCCTCGAAATCTTCCTTTGTCAGGTTGGATTGCAGGAGAGTCTGACTAAGCCTCGCCGGGTCACTGAGAAAGCGCTGCAGACTTTGCAGCAATGGCGGCTGAACCTGCATACCTGAAGGATTGTTGAGCTGCGGCGCAGATAGACCCGCGGCAAGTCCATTCGGTGGTTGCGGCGAATGGCCCGGCGCGGTGGGGTTGAGGCCAGGCCGCCATGCCTGGTTCATGCCGTCTATTTGAGGGAGCTGCATGCCATGTCCAAGCTGCGGTTGACCGTTTGGTTGAAGCCCTGCAGGTTGCTGCTGCTGGATGGTCTTCTCTTGCATTCCCACCACGAATCTACCGTCGCTGGTAGGGTGGGGTTGGCCGGCTTGGTTGAAGTTGTGCGCGCCAGGAGCTCCAGCCAACTGGCCCATGCCGCCTGCGAGCAGCGCGGACCTGAGCCACGGTAACAAAGGAATGATAGGTAAGTCGCGGTATTTTCACGCAAGGGAAAGGAAAGTAGGATAACCACGCACTCATTGTTCTGTTGAGGAGGCTGCGGTTGTGCAGGGTTCATTCCGGACGGACCGTCGGGCACGAGCTGCTTGAGGCGGAGAATGAGCCGATGGATGAGTGCACATTTGAGGTGCGCATCAATGGCGAGATTCAGCAGCTCGAACTGCTTCTGTGGGTCATTCGGGGCGGCATTATTGGCGAGTTGGAAGTGCTCGTGTTCGTTGCGCATGATGTCGCTCCGGGCGTTGGTGATGAAGCTCATGCATGACTGTACGGTATTGGCGACACTGACGGCGTGGTTGATCTTGTTGGCAAATTGGGGCAGGTTGTTCTGGAAGAGCTGAGCAGATGGGGCGGGCAGCTTGGTCGTGGCCCATTGTGCGATTTCTGCAAACTGGTCAAGCCCATGAGGTTGCCGAGGGTCACCGAGTGACAACGAGTTGACGGTTTCGGAATCTCTATTACGCTCTTCAAACGAATTGGCGCCTCCTAAATTGGTGCTAGCCCGTTTCTCACGCACGGGCGAGTACGTACACTAAAGTGGTCAGGTAATATGAGCGACAATCCTTCAGGAAGACCGAGTTCTCGACTTGCCTCTAGGCCGCGAGTCTGGCATCTTGCGCAGGGGTTGGAGCCATCGCAGCCCACACGTCTCTGGCGGCAGGGATCACATGCGCGGGCAACCTGCTTGCGCGACGGCGCGGATGGCCCAGCACGCTGTTCGGCGTTATTCTCGTTCTTGTTTCTTCTTCTTCCTCGTACTCGGGGTCGCCGGGACGATGGGGGAGCGTCTGTCTCATGTATGGAGACTGCATTGCGAATAACCGTTTCGTCTGGTGTGCGTGTGTACTCGAGCAATACGGAACTAGAGGTAGTTGCATCATTGGTTTCACCAATCACTGGAGGCACCGCACTGGGAGCTTGAGTGGGAAAACTTAAGGCGGGAGGTACTAGTGCCGCTCCAGAATGTCTACCCAGTGGCATCAGGTCTGATTCTGCGGTTGCGCAAGGTGTAAGGTCGAAGGCGGTGCGGTCGTCGAGTACCTCGACTGCCAGTTGAATGTCTGACATATCATCCTCTGAGACATCCTCGTCCTCACTCTCATCCTCCTTAACCAAGGGCATTGGCGAAATGTTTCTGGTGAAGCTTTGCGTTGTCCAGGAGTGCCTGATAATCCGGCTTGGGGTGCTAGCAAAGCGTGTACGATTGTTGCAATAGCAGGTCCCGTTCTTTCTACCACATGAGCCGCATTCCAACCCATTCCTTTCAGCCATGGGCTCGGACAAGTGCCGGGGGTTCACGTTCACCTGGAGCGATGTCCATGATGTTCGTACGTCGACATCACCGGCGACACTTTCGGCAATTTCCATTTGAGTATCCGGATCACCAGCCTGAGAGGGTGTGGCGGATCTTGTTGAAAGTATGTATGCTTCCGGGAGGCGGTCGACCCGACGGCGCAAAGTGCGTGTTAGTGCCGCGACATCGCGCTGGTGGATGAGTTTGGCCGAACCTGGTGCCGTGGAGGGCCGTAGAATAATGTTGGTACGAAAATGAGACATAAGACACCGCGCGTCAACCAGGGCGTGTTGGACGTCAGACTCAATGTCATGCACAACGGCCAAGACATCCGCTATCTTGTCCCGTGATGTTCCGACGTAGCTAGTTCGGCACTCGCGGAGTTGTTCTAACAGTTGCTCCAGGGGGTCATGAAGACTGGAAGACGACGAACCGGGCTCGCGTTTGACCACTGGCACGACGTCTGCAGACTGATAGGAGCCATACCGCAGTGCATGCTGCAGACTGTCAATCATGCCAGCAGCTTCTGCGACGAGGTTTTCTCCAAGTGTAAGGGTGTCCTTGATGAACGCAAGTACCATCGTTTGGGGGTCAGAGTCGCTCATAGTCGTGAGCACCTGCAGCGGAATCGTGGGCGGAGGGAGAGGGTCGTGCACAGCCGAAGTACGACCAAACCTCGAAAGAACCAGCGATGAAACGTTCACCCATGTCTTGTGCATTCCTGCCCTACTACCACACCTGTGATCTGAAATTTACAATGGCATCGTACCGAGCCGTCTTTGTTGGCGATAATTGATATTACCCTATATCCCAACCTGGTATGGCTGCTGTCCGCCCTTTGGTATACGCATGAATAACAATGTGTTCAAGCGCACCTTCTAGCCGGGATGAAAAGACTATGAAGAAGACAAACCCGTCACACCCCACTGATGGGAAACAAGGCGAGTGCGTAATGGTGCGCTGAGAGGCACCGTTCGCCTCGATATTTGTCCAGTCTTGTCGCTGACAAGCATTTACACATGAGTCAGAGAATATCTGCGAAATAAAGGAGAGGAGTTTGCGACTGGGATGTCACGAGATGCGAGAGCGAGTATCAGTGTCCAACTCGTAGTGTTCAGAAAGCAAAAACAGTAGGCCGGAATTGCCGAGGACTTGAAATACCGCTTGAGCCCAGAAATTCTGAATTCGAGGGGTTACGAAGTGCTTATCTAAGCTGCTGAGCAAGTAGGCAATGTTGACTGCGAGGAGGGAGCAGTGGGTCAGCGGCGATGGGCGCGGCAGCGGCAGCGGCGAGAGCGTTGCGTGCAGCTGTGATGCTAGATTATGTCAGTATCATGAGCAAAGGAGACGCAGCGACTTGTTCAGACAACAAGAATGAAATGGTGATTTTGGCTGCAGCTATTGAACTAGGCAGGCGAAGCTGAGCGGCCGGAACAGGCACTAGCTGGTGTTACTGCTCCCATTGTTTGGCGCGCAGATGCTGCTCCTCCGCGTTGGCGGAAACTGGAGAAAGAAAAGGGAACTCGGAAAGGATAGCGCGTGCACTGGTCATCGGCAGATCCCGCGTCCCTTTGAAGCCGGGAATTTCTAAATTGAGCCGCTAGGGAGAGCATTAGCTCCCAGTTTGGGTTTGTCTTGAGCACGTTTTGTTCATTGCTGGCGGCCGAGACAATGTATTAGTTTTAGAAACTACATGTTCGAAGGAGCGGGGAATTTACATCCAGGAGTGGATGATCAGCGAGCTGTTATACAGGCGTTGTGCCAGGGTGTCGATGTAATGAGCATGTGCGTGTTCAAAGAGGCTGTCAACGGTCACAGGGCCGCCTCTCGGGTCGAGATCGGAGAAAATGAGCCGTCAGTCACAACCTGACCACGGCGCTGAGCAATTTTCTAGGGCAACGTGAGCTGGAGTGTATTGATTGCATGGACCACTACTTACGCCCTTCATGTTGTCGACAGCTAGCGAAATTGAGTTGAGAGTGTTCTCCAGGATATCAACGGCCTGGTACAAGACACCTCCAGGTCAGCCCTGGGCTACACATGAAGGGTAGTAGGGCACACTTACAGCCTCAGTGGCATCTTGGGAGAGGGAGACGGTGCGCCGCTTGACTTGGACACCGCGATCGCCGTCCTTCTCGTCATCGGACTCGTGCTCCTCGCCATCCTCCTCGACGAGTTCGCGGGAGAGCCGGATGACCCACTCCTCGCGCTGTGCCTTCTTGCCGTTCTTCTTCTTCTCGACGCGTTCCCGTGCAACTGCGCAGCGATCCCAGGCGGCCTGCCACCGCTGGCGGCGCGTGAGCCACCAGTACATTCCACTTGCACCGACGGCTAGCCAGAACCAGCGCTTTACTGCGGCGTGGTGCGCGCTCCGACGCATCAGAGCAGCACACGCTGGTGCGGTCTGCATAGTGCGAGATGCCGTGGCTGCAGGGAGGTCCCAGTCAAGCGTGAATTGATACATGGCGTCCGACATTGTGTAAGCTCAGCGAATTTTTGAGAACTGCGAGGTTCTGGACGGTTGAGTGGATGGATGAGAGGAGAACAGGGTAACCGCCGCTGGTTATATGCGGTTTGCCGGACTTGTTGCCGAGCTGCGCGTCCTCAGCCGGCCGCCTCTCCACGTCACCCAGTCACTGAACGCGCAAGACTCTACGGGCCTGGGCCAGCGGCACAAACCAACGCGTCCGAGTGCCGGGTCATGTCGACGTCAATAGTCATCGGGGATATTCCATGCTGAGTGACGTCTACAGCGCACGGGCTCTCCCATAGTAGCAAGTGCTACACAAGGCATCACGATGCTATCCGATCCTCAACAATCCGGTGCTTTTATGATTGCTGATGACAATTGCGGCTCTGTCCGCTTTCGTCAATGTCAACCTTTATCCAAATCCGTTGGGTAGCAGGTATAAGCAACTGCTCCACGAACTGGTTGGGACATCAGAGAAAATGATGTACATATTTAACAAACTTGTATGTACTAACCGCACACATTCAATGTTCGTACAGGCTCCCACCAGACTGATCAAATCGCTCGAGCCGTCACACAATCTACATAGTCAGAGTAATGCTATATACGAGTAAAAGCTCTTTTGAAGAATTTGGCGATAAATTCGAGCTAATGCTTCATCAAAGTGTTGAGTTGCATGCGTTGTCCCGGCGCCTGAAGTCTAAGCGGATGCCTTTGTCTAGGCCAACTTTCGTACCCTCACCAATAACTGCACAATCTGACAATGAAAAGAGTCATTTGTTTCGTATTGGGGCATTAAAGCGAGAGCAGGGGGCATCATCCAGAGCGTAATACAGTGCCATACCGAAAGAAACCCATACCAAAAAAACTATAAAGCATACGGGCTCAATCGAACGAGATCAGCTGCGCCTCCTTGCGCTCAGTCTGCTCCATGCTATTGGGCGGGCCCATAATGCCGTACTGCGGGTTCGCCGTGGGCACGGTAGGGAAGAGCGGCGCGGCCGGTGCAGCAGGCGCAGCGAGGATCGCGGCCGCGCGTTGTGCGGGCGCCGAGTGGACCGTGTTGTGCCGCGCGAGGCCGGTCGAGCGGGGCACCATCGGCGGGGACGTCGGGACTGGTGCCGGGACGTAGGCCTGCGGGGCGGGCGCTGGGGCGTACGAGAGGGGCGCGGGCGGGGGGCTGGTGGCGGACGCATAGACGGGACTTTGAATGGTTTGCGGGGCGTAGACGACGGATGGCTGCACGTGCTGCGGCGCAATCGAGACTGGCTGCCAGTGCTGCATGGGCTCGGGCGCAGGAGATGGTGCGAACGCGGATGCTGACGACTCTCCGATTGGGTTTGTGCTCCAGCCCGACTGCGCGTGCGATATTGGCGCTGACATAGGGGGTGCAGGTGGTGCGGCGACCGCGCGGGGGCATATGATGCTGCGTAACCATATTGTTGCGGCTGGTGATGATGCTGAGATTGCATGTACGGGTCTACTGTCTGTGACCGCGCAGGCGCCGCATATTGGGACTGGGGTCGCCAAGCCGGCCGCGCGAGCTGCTCTGACAACAAGCTGTCATACAGCTTCACAGCCTGCGACAGCTTATCATGCATTTCCGTTAACAACTGCTCCTTTCGCCCGGTGTCGTCCAAACTAAGTGCAAGCTTTGGCCGCAGGCCGTTTGCGCGATCGTACATCTCGTTGACCCCAGAATACCGACTCAGGCCAGCAGGGCCCTGCGTTTGTGCATCGTCTACAGTTTGGTTGAAAGACAAGATGGCGTCCGCCTCGGTCGTGTCAAGGTCGTAATTTGGCAATACCATGGCGGGCCGTGAACGCTCCTCGGTTGGCGTCTCAAGGGGCATCGGAGCGCTCGCCTTGGGAGCATTAGCCTCTCGTAAAGAAGCCTCGATAGCCGCGCGAAGCTCGGGGTCGTCGTCTTCGCCCTGAGGGGCGACTTGTGGCCGGGAGGAGTAGTTGACGAGTGGTGGCTCAGAGACTTGCCAGTTGGACGGTTGAGCAGGCACGTAGCCCGGGCGGTGATGTCCACTGCTCGAGCTTTGCGATTCCTGGAGCGATAGCTCAATCGCGCGCTGAAGATCGGGGTCGTGACGGCGCGAAAGCGCAGTCGAGCCACCAAACGACTGCGAGCGGTGATGCGCATGCGCCTGTGCTTGTCGGTGCGCTCTTTGTTCTTGTGGAGCTTGCTGTAGCAGGTATCGCAGACGCGGACTGGTTCCATTATGCCGAAGTGGGGGAGGGCCATGGTCTTGCTGGAGCACTGCTGGTCAAAGACTTGACCGCAATTTCGGCAGTGGTGCTTGCGGTTGAATGTGGTGAACGCAGTACGGCAACGCAAACAAACCTCGGAGTCGATCCACTCTGGAGCGGTCTGCGAGTCAACCATGGCGGCAGTGGACGCAAGCGGGTCGTATGGCGGGAATTGGAAACCTGTGCGCAGTTGCGCGAGTGTGTGAGTGGCGGCAATCAGCAGCTGAACATGGCATACCCTCGCCCTTGAGTTGCTTGTAGAGTGCGGGTACGTATGAGAGCACGGGCTTCTGCTCAAAAGCCATTGCCCAGTTCTGTATGAGGCGCAGGACTTTGTCTCTGACTTCGCGATTGACGGTGGGCTGCTTGATGATCGAAACAAGATTGTCCATAAACTCGCGCGACGCGACTTCGACGAGAAAGTGGTCGCCGCCGTTCTTGATGCACGCGTCGGTGAGCTGCGCACACACCAGTCAGCCGCTGCGGCGCGCGTCCGCACACCATACACGCACCCCAAGCGCCAGTAGTTGCACGTTCGGGTTCGCGTGCCCCAGCCGCTTCTTCAGCGACCGCATCGCATCTTTGGGCTGAACCGCTTTCGATCGCACTTGGTCGCATATCTCCAGATTCGCTGCAACGTCCTCCTGTGCGCCAGGAAGCAGTTCAGACGTCGCTTTCGCTGCGGGACGACTACATTAATGCCATGTTGCCATATATCACGTGAAGCATCTCACCAACAGCCTCGTCAAAGTAGTAATTGCCACCCCAAAGTAAACTCGTCATGACGGATCGAAGTGGATGCGGAGAGAGTCAAGTACTCGGAAGTCCCCGGTTCAACAGTCCTTTCCTTCACTTTCTTCCAATTTCCAAGACTTCAGTCAGTCGCAGCGCCTTACGTCACCAAACGCAGCGCGGCGCTGCTACCAACGGCGCGACGACGCTGCCTTATAACGACGTGTCCCCGTAGCAAACTCTCCGGCTCTGATATTTATTTCGTGGTGCTTGTGAACGTGACATTCAGGTCTTTGACGTCGAAGTAGTGGATATGATAGCCACGAACGAAGACACTGGCAAACGCACAAGCTACACTGTAAAGGAAGCACCATCAAGTTCGTGAGGCTCGAAGAGCTGGCTGCAGGTGTATATAATTTCATTTCAAGATGATGTTCAAGACGAGCTAGAGTTCGTTTCATCCAACTGCTTGCGCTGCTCGACGCCGTCCTTGGCGGCGCGTGCCAGAAAGACGCCGTAGATTCCAATACCGGCCATGACAATCCAGACAAGCCATCCTCCGAGCAAATGATGTTCCGAAGTCAACGCAAACAAAGTGCTGCGGAAGTGTGGCATCAGTAAACGATCTACAGTAGAGATTGACTCCAGCAACTACCTTGAAGCAGTCGGGGCAATGCCACGCCCCACAGCAGCCACAGTTTGACCAATGCCAAATGTTTTGCCCAGCATATCCTTAGACGGTGCTGCATGTTTCAGTAGTATGGAGCTTGTCGGGTATGAAAGGTGGGCGACGCGGATGAACAACAGCGGAATGGCCAAGGCGATCCATAGGATCACCTGTCCCCGCTTCGAAACCTCATTCTCAGAACCTGGCGCTGAGTAAGCTCTTGCGATAATGTTGAGGACCGGTAACAGTAGGAAGACAGTTGGATAAAACGACATGAGCTGTGGATAGAGTTTCTTGACGGAAACACGCTTTGTTAGCCATGGGTAGCAGAAGACGCTTATGAGAGAAGCAATGAATCCTGAAAATGAGAGTGCGAAGCCAATTTCTTGAGGCTGAAAAGGTATGAGAGACAGCGGTGCTGCCAGAAGCGGGATACTTGCATTACGGGCGAGACCACCAAGCGAGATCGCTGTATACGCTATAAGCACGAAGAGAACTTCTACGGCCGGCCCGTTGATTGAGACAATGAAGTATGGCTTCATGACGGAGATAATCGTAGGGTCTGAGAGCAGAGCTTTTACGGAGGTGTCTGGCTCTGGCTGCGTGGGTGTAGGTGTAATACTCGTGCCGTAGTTGGGAGATGCTGTGCCCATGCCTTCCACAGGCTTTCGTTGTTGCACTTTACTGGGTAGCGTCTGAAACTGATTGAGATGCGAGCGCTGCAAGCCTGTTGTCAGCTGCACGCACCTCTTGAGCATGAACAACGCCAAAGCGTTTGAACAAATTGCCAATGAACTTGTGACCGCGCATGGCAAAAAAAACCTGGCTTCAGGTCAGACACATATTTGCTATCAGCATGCCGTAGCCTACGGTCTGGCCTTGAAGAACTGGATGTCACCAAAGATTTCCGGATAACGTGTCGCCGGTTCAGACAGGCCGCCACCAATCAAAGGCCCAATAATGCACCCTCTATCAATAATCAGTGCTGAACGGTTCACAGGCTAACACGTACAAGTTCCAGCAGAGGCTGAACAGCGAAAACGCTCTGGCTTGATTTGTTTCATCCGTGATTTCGCTGACCATACTTTGAATGATGCTTGAGAGCAGTTTTGGTGACTTAGTAGCTCTGGAGTACATGTCTGAAGTAACTCACGCGGCATTGCCCGCAAGGCAGCCGGCTGAGATATCGTGATAGGTCAGGAGCCAGTCGCTATTACTGCGGGGTCGAACGCGGCGTACCCAACACGCGTGCAGCCAGAACCATGGTAGTGTTCCTGCTAGCCCAAAGAGCAAAGTGCTCACAGCCGAGCCTGCGAGACCTATAAGGTGTGAATTACGATGGGAACATGTTTCGTACGGTGACATGCTGACCACAAAGAATGACAGGCTTCCGACCAATTCGATCTTCGGCTACAGTGAGCAATGCATCGTGCAGTTGATGACAGATAGATAGGTTACCAGAGAGTTTGGCCCAATGGAAAATGAAGAGCAACTGTGCGAAGGCGAAAGCAGAATCAACCAAGCCGCTATAAGTGCCAATCCTGGACGGATTGTCCGTGACTTCGAGCCACTCCATCATCTGGCGTCATAGCATAAGCATGAGGTTGGCAACAGAGCGGTGCAAGCATGCTCACTCGGTTGATATAAGGGAAGATCTGCAGAGCGTAATCCAGTAGGCAACTTTAACCAATTTGGCCAGTGACTTACCTGTGTGTAGGCGATGGGCTCTACTAACCGCTCGAGACACAGAATACCAAGTTGAAGTTTAGGCAGCGGCGTCTCCTTGCGTTCGACAGCAGGTATCAGACGCTCAAGTTCTGCGGGCTGGGATTGTCTTGAGGTTGCGTTGCTCATGATGAGCGGCGAAGCGGGTGCGAGATGGCCGTGAAGCGGTCTTTGAAGCGCTTATGCTATACCATAAGCGGAGGTATGGGTCGCTGTTCTTACATAACTAGGTTGGCAATGACTGCCGTCATGTCATGCATTCGGCCGGTCCTCTCGTTCAGCCTCCTGTTACACTGCATACGTTAAGTGTACAACACCCATACGTGAGCAAGTTTTTGTCAACTGCTCGCTTTACCACAAGTCGTGCCACACAAACCAAGTTATCTGAGACCAGGCTTGCATTTTCGTTACAAAGTCTTTGATACCTCTTGTGTCATCATTCCTTGTCAAGAGTGCAGAGCAGGTCGAATAGGCCCAGACATATTGATGGGTCCCCACATACGTGGAGAACATAAAGAATCTTGTGGGTGGGCTCGTCTACTGATACGGAACGGAGATGTTTCACAACCTGCACGCAGCCTGCAGGTAAAGCAGTACCTCAAGAATCACAGCGCACGACTGCATTATGACCGCCCTCCGCCGCGTGCAGCGTAGCTCCGAATGTACGGCTAAGCCGTTTTAGTGCAAGAAGCCTCGTACGCGTCTGCCTTCTGCGAGGGGTGTAGGTGGGCGATACCGGAACATCGAGTGCCAACGGCGCCACTGGCGCTGGAACCGATTCCCACACAAGCGGTTCTGCAAGGCGCTCCGCGCCAAAGGCCCAGGCGGCACAGAATATGCATGGCGCAAGGTCCGATCTGCACCAATACCAATACCGCTGGACGTGACCTGCGTGGTCTGAGCCGCCAAGTGGGCACTGACAGTGTTGCACGTATCTGTTGATCCGCGGCGGGTGATTATCAAGAGTCTCAGAGCCGCTGGGTACAAGGAATGGCTGCTTTTGAATTTGGCGCGAACCTCATGGGTCTGTCGAATCTGCGTGGGACCGATGGCTTTTTGCGGACAGTGGTTAGCTCACTGATGGAAGTTCGTACGGACAGTGATTGCACGTGGCACCCGCTGGACTGTTCGTATGTCGTATTCTGAAATGAAATGCACTTCCAAGCAGCTCGTCGAGCAATTGCATCATTGCTGCAGCCGAGAAGAATGAGAAGAAAATTGTTATTAGACACTTGACCTCACGCTGCGTATCGTACAGTCTCAGCCAGGCCTTCATCTCCGCATATGTCAGCGTTTAGCACCTTGATAGAGTTGATGTGCGTTGGCAACATATCTTGCTATTCAAAACGATTGGGCGCCGAAGCTTCCAGCCTTCTAGGGTCGCACTCGCGGGAGTGTTGAGGATGTATCCGGGAAGTAGTCGCTGAGCTGTCTGTATTATAATTACAGGACCCTGGACGAAACGCCACATTATCGATGCTCGTCGCCAGCGACGCGAACTTGCGGCCTTGCACCGACATTAGCAGCGTTGCAGATGTCCATATTCATAGAGGCCGGTTTGTGATCGTAGCAAACCTATGTTATGGTGGAGGGTAACGGGTTGATTAAGGAGAAATGGAAATGCGATGCCACCGTAGTTGAATAATCCAGTAATGCTGACGAACGTACTGCCGCGAGCCCAGAGCAGTACTTGGATTTCGTGTTTGGTGGCGTTGGTGGCCAAGAAGTGATGTATTAGTGGGCATGGTCCGACCGGCGGTGATGACGAGAAGAGGGCAAGAGTCAAAACAGCCGGTGCTGACCGAGCGGGGTCTTATTCCTGTTTGTCTTCTTCGTTTGCGGCGATGGCGTCGAACGGGTTTGCGCACAGCGCTGCGCCAGTTCGCATGGTGAAGGAGGTGCAGTTTGGCATCTTGTCACCCGACGAGATCGTATGTTGCTTGCGAAACTGCCGCGCTGCCCGTCCTGAGACGCGTTGTTGTAGAAAGCATACTCGGTCGCGAAAATCGAGTTTCCAGAGGTCATGGACGAGTCTGGTTTGCGCCAGAAGCGCAGTGGCCTCATGGACCCCCGCATGGGGACTATTGATCGTAATTTCAAGTGTGAGACCTGTGGTGAGGGCATGGCCGAATGCCCCGGTCACTTTGGCCACATCGAGCTCGCCCGGCCCGTCTTCCACATTGGTATGCCCTGCATTCTTCATCTTTACTAATTTTCTAATGCCTCGCCAGGCTTTTTAACTAAAGTCAAGAAGATCCTAGAGTCGATTTGCGTCAACTGCGGCAAGCTCAAAGCCGACCTGGTATGTAACCTTTTGCGCACTCGCTCCCCACCCCTGCCATTTTCTGGGGGCTCTCTCCGTTATTGGAGAACCCCAATCCCGCAGCCGTATTTTATTTTGCCTGGTGTTCTTCCCCGCACGACGCCGGTGTTGCGACTCCTCTCGCGCGACTTCGATCGCTTGATCGCCGCGAGCGCACTCCATGGCCTAAGCGTTTGTGCGTGTGGTTGGACCCACGGCTGCGGGTGAAATGGGGAGTGAACGAGGAGTGTCAAAAGTCTTTTTGGTCACCACGGTGTGCGGCAGTAGAGTCATCAGGCTCGTGTCGCGCCCGCTGGTGCACCGCCACGCATCCATATCTCTGTGACGCAGAGCTCTGTGGACATGCGTTGGCCAGCTGCTTGCCGCTTTTCGGGTTGCAGATTCGCCAACTTTGCGACCTTAAGCGTGCTGAGCTGCCGTTTACCTCCTAGTTACATTCTTCCTGTCAGCCTCCGAACGGAGGCTGTATCTTTGTCCCGCGTCGCCGGCTGCAATCGTCTATTTTCATTTTTTCATCTCGCGTTGCTGCCCTCGCACATCTTGTGTTCTTGTTCGCTGACGGCTCTGCTTTTCATGCGGGAACTTGTGCTCTTGTAAACGTCTCCAGTCGGACCCCAACTTTGCCGACAAGATCAAGCACCTGCACAATAGTCCGAAAGCTCGCATGAGCGTCGTCTGGGCGCATTGTAAGGGTAAGATGACGTGCGAGGCGGACGAGCCCAAGGAAGAGGACGATGCAATGGGCCAGGACGCCGAACCTGAGAAGAAAGGTCACGGCGGCTGTGGTTTCATCCAGCCTGTCATCCGAAAGGAAGGCTTGAAGCTGTTCCAAGTCTTCAAGAAGTCAAAAGACGAGGAAGACCAGCTAGTGACCCAGCAGGACAAACGGCTATTTACGCCGGCGGACGTGTACAACACGCTTAAGAAGATCCCAGACAGCGATCTCCAACTCCTCGGTTTGAGCGACGCATACGCTCGCCCGGATTGGATGATCTTGACCGTGCTTCCTGTCCCTCCTCCACCCGTCCGTCCGAGCATCAGCGTCGATGGCGGCGTGATGCGTAGCGAAGACGACTTGACTTACAAGCTCTCGGAGGTACTGAAGACGAACACGGCTGTGCGACGAGCTGAGCAGGAGGGTGCGCCGGCGCACATCATTTCGGAGCACGAGCAGCTTCTGCAGTTCCACGTCGCGACGTACATGGACAATGATATTGCTGGTATTCCGCAGGCGATGCAGAAGAGCGGTCGCCCAGTCAAGGCGATTCGCGCTCGACTCAAGGGCAAGGAAGGTCGCCTGCGTGGCAATCTCATGGGCAAACGTGTCGACTTTTCCGCGCGTACCGTCATTACGGGCGACCCGAACCTGCAGCTCGACGAGGTCGGCGTGCCCAGGAGCATTGCCATGACCCTCACCTTCCCCGAGCGTGTCACGCCATACAATATTCAGTGGCTGCAAGAGCTTGTACGAAACGGCCCACGAGAGTATCCCGGTGCTCGTTTCG
>JAGTJP010000308.1:0-22136 GCA_020744175.1 Auriculariales sp. MPI-PUGE-AT-0066
TAGACAGTTGCGAGACACGTGCTGAAAACGGGAGGGTAAGGCCCGAAAACGGAGCTCGAATTGGAACGGCAAGTTTTCGATCCCAACTAGTACTGACGTTCGAAACCGGATGATCTATAGCCGTTCTTGTTACAATGATGCCAGTGGGAGGCATATGTATAAAATACATGAGTTCAAAGAGTCCTAACGCTGGCACGTGTGTCCGCGTATTAAGTCCATAGGGCTAACGCGATCAGACGGGTACGCAGGCTCAAAATAGGTTTCTCCAAGCCCCAAACGTACCATAAGCGATAGCGAGTGGAAACAAGACAGATATGGTCGCGGCACTGTACAGCAGGATGCGCGATGACCCAGCCGGCTGCCGAAGGCGCAACCCGTCGTTTGCCTTGAGCTTCGCCATCTGCACTACTGTGCTTGTACATTGAAGGTCGGGAGAGTATTTACGAGCGTTGAAGCGGACGAGAACGTCGAGTTGCGATGTGCGTGAGTTTGTGAGGTGGTTGGCCTGTCTCAATGTTTACAGAGGTGACGTTCCTGGCGTGAGAGAGAGTAAATGGTCCACGTTCGAGGTCTATTGAGCCCAGCCCTGATGGTCCTTCGAGAAATTGTGTAGTGCGGACGCCGATGTCGACTTCTCCTTGAGGTGTGAGGTCGTGGTCTATCGCGAATAGATTGATTTCAAGCATGGACTGGGGATCGCATACGGTCGCATGAACTGCGTCTGGAGTTTTTATGCTGGCCTCTGAACTACTGCTCCGCCTGTCCGTAGCGTTAGACGCGTTGCTGAGCGAAAGCGAGCTCCATGTCCCGAGGCCCCAGACGCTACCGCCGAGGCTCGTTTGGTTTGCAGACGAGACCGATATCCGGCGCGGCGATCCTGCTGGGCGAGGAAATATGACATCCGTGACCTTGGGCGAAGCGAACTCCATCCGTTGGGCTGAGAATGGCGGGGCCAAGTCGCTTTCTTGCGTAGGCGACGACTGCAGGTGACCCACAGTTGTTGACGTAAGGCTATGCGCAAGGTCGATAGGCTCTGTTGCTAGCTCGTGAGAGACGTTCTGGTGCTCACGCTGGAATGCGGAGAAGACGCGGTCGCGAGCATATTGTACGGACGCCCGATGACTGTCTCGTAGAATCGAGCTGTCGTCCAGTGTGGAGAGTGACGTCGTCTTCGTTGATTGTAGCGGCGAGCTGGGGAGATTGTCTGTTGGTGACTGGGCAAGCATGGTAAGAGCAAGTGCCGTGGCAATGTCTCGGGCGATTGGCGGAGGAGGGAGACTGAGGCTGGTTCCAAAGCATGGGCATCCATGCGTGAGCTTATAAGGTCCAGCGGACCGGGTCGCATCAAGTATAGTACAATGAGCACGGCGGAGCGTCGGAGGTAAAATGAGGGTTGAGACTAGTGGTCGGATTTGCCGGACTAGTGTAGATGACCTCGCACGCCACGATCGGTCTGTGAGGCGGATAGTCCACTTTGTCGGTCAGTGAACGAGGAAATAATCACAGTGAAGGCCTTATTCCTACGAGGCCAAAACTCACTTTAGGTCTTTTGAGCGGGCGGAGTAGGAGCGCATCGGCGATCGAGGTGAGGAAAACTCGTGTCTATCGTCACGATCACGTCGGCCGCGTTTTATGCGTATGCTCCTGTGACGCGGCGCATCTTGGTGCTGTGCCTGCCCTCTGATTTGATTTACGATTATCCTTAGTATGTGATGCGCAAGTGGGAGGATTGGGCTACACGGAGTCTTCCTACGCCACATCGTCCAGCTCCGCCTGCAGTTCGCACATGACTTCTGGGTGCACGCTCCGAAAGTCTCTCATCTTGATGGGGATGAATTGGCGGGTATTCGGAACTCAGCGCTATGTTGACAAGCTGAAGGTTCGAGTGCAAGTCGAATGACGATAGACTTCTGGCCACCATTTCGTTGCTAGGCAATTACCTTCTTGGTCTACTGAAATAAATTGTGCCAAAGGTAGCTAGCTACAAGGTACACCAGAGGCTGCTGTCCGCTTTGTTGCTATGGTTTTGCAGCGTATCTGGAGGTGTACGTTGACGAAGAAGAAAGTATAGGTTACGCGAAAGCTTCGTCCTGATACCACGGTGGCAATATCCCAGCCAGAGATAGCACAAGTAACTGCGCAAGTGTACAAGCATCTGACCAGAGCACTGAGCGTACATCGCCCGAGCCTTGCCCGTTGCGCATATCAACCCTCCACGCCATGTAGTTCCAAAACCTCGTCATGTTAATTCCTACGGCCGCATTATAGTTGACCAGCTTTTGACACACGCGCACAACTTCCGGTAGTGGGTGTGATGTAGCGAGCTGCTTGACCGCATCTAAATTTATGATTTGGACATCCGAGCGAGCAGAAGTTTTCCAGCGGATCGTGAGGGATTTCAGCTTCGGAAGCGTGCTGTGGATTTCTTGAGTGTGCAGTCGGCACGGATTGTGGCTCTTGAACACTTGCTGGAGCTCGGTCGGACGTTGTACTGCAACGCAGGCATCCAAGTTCCTCAATTCAGGAAATAACTCTCCCATAAGAGCAACTGTCGTCGATGCGTCCATGTCAAGATCGTGTTCAACTCGTAGAGCTGTCAACTGTGGTGACGACCATGTACGAAGAAAGTCTGAACCGATCGGTTTCATTAGTGCCAGTGCTGAGAGAAAAGGGCTCGATAGGAAAATCTGAGCGGGTGGAAAATCTGATGGGATCTGGAGGTATCGCAGGTTTGCAAGCGAGGTTTCGAGACCAGCGGTCGGACGGTCATCGGAGCGAATGTACGACACATTCGGAAACGCCTGCGCCATTTCGTGCGTGAAGCCGACTTCGGGATAGCCCCATTTCACTAGCGAGACCAGCGATATGTGTCGAACGGATCGGTATGTTGTGGTCGAGTTTGGGGAATCTGTTGAACCAGTGTTGAGGGTACGTAATGTGAGTCCGATGGAGAGCGCCATACTGGGCGCAACAAGGTTGCGCAGTCGAACATGTTGGGATGAAAGGATGTGCGCTAGCCATTGTGCGGCTAATAAGACGCCCCTTTGATTTGGACGAAGCATGAAAGCGTCAACTTGGCCGCCGTGCAGTCTGCGCTCCTTCTCCTTGGCGCGGCTCTCCGCCGTCGGCGGCGCGTCCATCTCGAGGTTGGCCAACTCGCGCTTCTTGAGCACCCGCTTCGCCGGCAGTTCGTCCGGCGGCGGTGTGCCTGACGCGGACATCGTCGCACTCGCGGCTGTTGATGCGGCTGTGGTCGTCTCAGTGACAACCTGCTCCTCGAGAAGAATTTGCGGGAGCGATTTGGGACCTCCCTGTAGTGCGTGGACTGGGTCTCGGTCATTTCGCACCACTCGATGCGCTCTGTCTTGTTCGGGAGATCCTTGAGGACCTGTACGAAAGTGTGAGCGGATGAATGTGCCACGCCATGGAGCAACGCGCTGACTTGGTCCTTCCCTTAGGACGAAAGGCTGCACCACGCTCTTCGCGAGGGTTGTCCTCTCACGGTACAGCATATTGGTGGCATCGTTCTTGACCTTGAAAATGGCGCGCGGGGGGAGCTCATGACCGGCTCGAACTGGTCGGGCAGAATGAAGCACGCGAGGGACTGGTCAACACGATCAGCAAGCAGTAGCAGTAGACTAGATAGAGTGTTGCATACAATGAGCTCTTGCCAATTGTTCTGCAACGGGGTGCCTGTGAGAAGCAATCGCCAGTTTGAATCCATTTTGAGCAGGTTCTGATACCGCTGGCTGTGGCAGTTCTTGAGAACTTGACCCTCGTCAAAGACAGTTGTCTAGAATAAGCAAATCAGCAGGCCGTTCAGACACGGCCCAATCGCCAACAGCACTTGCGCGACTCTGCGCGAGGTTGTACGTCGTCATGAGGACTTCCCACCCGGAAGGCTTGCTCCTTCCGCGACCGCCGCTATCGTCAACGAGAAGCGTCGCACAAGTCATGTCAACTCTTCTGGCCGCCGTTGTACGTTTGGACCTGCAGGTTGGCAATCGGCATGGGTCACTGCGACTGACTAGGAGCATCGTAAATTTTGATGCCTACGCTGGGTGAGTGTACAGGGTGATTGGCTGCGTGCGACGGGAAGAGCGCTGCAGTCAGTTACCCGAGGGTATGTGACATTTCGACGATGAAAAAGGAGAGCGCAACGGACCTTGCCGTGCACGCGCTTTCTTTCCCCGTCAGCGCAATGTTGCACTCAGCCAGGCCACAAAATCTTGCACAAACTCAGGCGACCAGTTCACGCGCGGGCATGTGGACGGCAGCGCAAACGCACAGGGCCCATCTCAAACCAAGGGGACTCACCCCTGCGAATGCGTTCAAGTTGAGGCACACGACTGCGAATCGCTGCTCCAGACTGGCGCATTTGATTCAGTCGATGTATCCAGCGGCTTCGGATGCACCAGTTCGGTACGACCACGATGGCAGCCTTGTAGTTTACTCGTCAGAGCGGAAGTGTATCCAATAGCTCTCAAATGGGCTCGTAGAACGCGCAGTGCTGCTCAGGCTACACCCTCTCGGCGGCGGTGCATCAGAATCGAGCGGCGCAGGGCTGAGTTTCCGCGTTGATGCGCTGGACATCGCTGCAGCCCACCACGTTAGCTGGCTTCAGAGCAAACCGGTGACAAACTAACGCAAGAAACAATTCCACGTAAACGTCTAGCTCCGGATTGCTGCTGCCTTTGTTCCGACTGATGTTGAGAAGAAGCGAGATTCGGTGCGCAATCCTGTTTGTGAGATCCCGAACCTTCTGGGGCTCAACACAGACGAACTCAAGGGTTCGCCGTTGTTGCTCGAAGGTGCGCAACGCGCGACTGGTTACGACGCCAACACGCTGCTCATCCATCGCGCGTCAATCATTTCTCCCCTTGTTAAATGCACAAAGTTCTTCCAAGCTGATCATCCGCATCTTTGGCGTCTCTATAGACATGTATTACTCGAGAGCTCGGCGAAATGATTGCGTGTCCCGAACAGCAGTACTTCGAGCCACTCGGTACTACAAGTCGCTCCCAACTGACCACGTTCTCAGTCACGATCTGCCGTGGGTTCTGTCAGCGCAACATCAGCATCCAGTTTCAAGCTCGTACTACGTCGTTTGACATTGACTTGCGCTGACCCACTCCCCAGTCACGCGGTAGTCTACTCGTTGACTGCTCGTTTGCAGTACTCAGTGTCAGACGGTGTACGCACTCTTCCTCTCGAATTTACGTGGCGACGAGTGCTGTCTCGTGGTGTCTAGGCATATCCTTTGCTATATAGGTTGTTCACATTGCCCCACCGACACTTCTCTCTAGAGTACCTCACAGGACACTTGTACAGCCGCTTTGCGCTGCTCATTACATTCGCCCAAATAACACAAATACACATGACTATACAGAATTTGTTAGACAATTTCTGAGCTATGGCAGGCTCACGACGGATGTGGCCATGAGACACACTATAGATATCAAGTGAATGGCAAACAGTAGCCTCGAGCATCTGGTGTCTCTAATTGTGCGGACAAGTGCGACGACGCTGATTACGCAGGCACAGAAGTAGTTTACAGCTGCAGACCGTCGGTCTAAAACTTCAAGTCATGGCAAGTTTCGGAGCTTTTGAATCTGCGAGTTGCATTCTGCGACGTCGACCGGCCTTCCCAATGCCCCGTACATGTCCCGCGAGCTCTCAAAGCTCGCCAGAGCCTCCCGAGTCCTGTCTTGGTTAAGATAAAAATAGCCAAAGCTCCAATGGCAGTTTGCAACGTCCGATCGGAATCCTTGTCTAGTGGACGCTTCCAGAGCAGCGGTCAGCAGCGACTCTGCTGAATCGTAGTCTCCCTGACATCGCCGGACTACGCCAAGCAGTCGAGTGCACTGCGTTGCGCCGAGCTGCTCACCAAGTGCCTTAAAGTCGGAAAGGGCAGATTGGAAGTCGGATCCTGCTGCGGAGAGGTTGCCCTGTCCTAGTTGAATCTGTCCGAGGTGTTGAGTGCATTGTGCAGCGTAGATCCGGTTCCCGTGCCGCTTGAATGTGTCTCGTGCCGAAGTGAGATGATCTATGGCCTGATCGTACTCGTTTCGCCGACGACAGATGTTGCCTAGCCGCTGCGTGCATTGCGCTGCATAGTATTCATAGCCCAGTTCGATAAAAATATCTCGCGCAGCACGCAGTTCCTCTTCGGCGGCGTCGTGCAAATCTTGCATCCGCAGGCACTCTCCAAGAAGAGATCGACAATCGGCCTCTCGGTACCTGTTGCCAAGTTCGGCATACAGTATGCGAGCGGCCTGCAAGTTGTCCGTCGCGAGGGAGTATTCGTCTCTTTTCAAACGAGTGCGGCCCAAACCCTGCAAACATTGCGCCCGCCAGGCAGTTTGAGTGGTAAGGCGCAAGAGGAGTGCCTCCCGTAGGGTGGGTGATGGCATTGTGTAATATGCGTACTCGGAGACGGCTTCTACCGCATCAAAGAGCTTCTTGGAAGGCCCTTCAGAGTCGATCAGGTGCATGAGGAATGACGTGAGATTGCCAGATTCCGGTGCAAACTGTGTGGATCGCACTGTAAAGTCATCCGCAGGTTCCTGAGGCGCAGATGCAGCGATGTCGAAATAGATGGCGCGCATGGAGGCATACAACTGCAGTGCATTGTGACGTTTCTCGTTCGATTCATCCCACAAGCTCGCCTTGAGGAATTTAGGCGCCAAGAACCACGCCATCCGCTGCATCATCCTCGTCAATCCTTCCGCATATTGGTGTGGATCATCCGGAACCAATGGGTGGTTGTCCATAATGAAATGGCGAATTGGGTTCAACATCTTGAGCTCCCCTGCATCCCCTGCGGCGACCAGGGCAAACTCGATGAGCAAATCCCTTGCTACATCAATGTTGCTGAAATGTTGCTTTAGCTGCAGGAAGACTGGACGTCGCAGGCCGTCGGCCAAGTGAGCGCAGACAGCGAGCAACTGCATCGACTCTGCTCCATGCCCCATCCCCTGCAACAGATCAAGCGAGACGGTGATCGAAACATCGACACTACGCAGACGATCGTCGCCCTGCTCGCAGAGGAGCTGTGTTCGACGCTCCTGCCATCGTCGAAGCAGTTCCGATGGCGAGTTTTTCAGCAGGGCAAGCCGAGAGATGAGCGTCACCGCTAGTGGAACATAGTCTATCTCGCCCAGAAGGGTGACCAAGGCTGCCTTCTCTGCAGGCTCCGAAGGCAGTGTTGCGATCTGAGTAAAAGTATTCCGTGCCGCATCCAGTGAGAGCGTCGGAAGTTCGGCAGACTGTTTATTCGACCATTGCACTCCACCTGGCGGAATTGCGCCACGCGAGGTCACAATCAGGGTGAGAGAGGGTACCTGAGCAAGGCGACTGAGAAAGGTCTCGGTGTCGTTTCGTGCAGAAGCGTTGTTCGCGAACCAGAGGGTTTCGAGGTTGTCGATGACAAGCAATGGGTGTTGGAGCGAGGCCAGGTGGGCAATCGCAGCCGATAGAGGGTCTGCTGATTCCGCCAAGTCAAGATGCTTCGCTAACCGAGCCGACGCGAGGTCGATGTCGATCAAGGCCTCCATGGAGACGAAAAATCGATGCTCTCCAACGGCATCGATCACGCGCTGGTCGTACAAGACAGCGAGCGCGAGTGATGTCTTACCGATGCCGCCTGGTCCCATGAGAGCTATATTCGGAGCGATTAGTGCACAAATAAGGGCTACGATCTCGTTCAACAAGTTCTCTCGGCCGTTGAAGACGACTGGCTGCGGGGGGAGTTTCGCTCGGGTTGGGATGCGAGTTGGTGGGTTGGGAGGAATGTCTTCCGGACCGCCAAAGGGACGAACGCTCATCGGGTACGTCCGCGTGATGTTTGAACTCATCACCGCTGCGTGTATTTGAGAGATCATGACCTGGGATTCCGTCACAGTGGCTAGAGTTTGGTTGGTGGTGCCTTGCATCACGGCAACACCAGCAGCAATCGTCTGTGCGGTGTACGCTGTCTGCACAGTGAATCGCGCCTGTTACGCATTTCAGCGTGCGACTTCAACTCTATGTAGATGACATACCTGAAGGTCTTGAAATGCGACCTGCATCTTTTCGGCCTCGTCAGTCATCAAACCCTCGATGTAGTCGGTGAGCGGAAATGCCTTGATAGGATGTAATTTCTCAACCATCCGGAGGCGTATGATGATGCGCTGAATGTCCCTGCAAGTTAGTCAGTGGAGTCTGTAGTGGTGGTTTGCGACCACCGAACGAACACCAGAAATGCCTCAATATAACTGTCCAGTTCCATGGTATTGCCGTCACCGCTCCGATTGACACTGAGAAGAAACCCAATGCGTTGCGCTATCTTGTCTACGAGACCATGGATCCTCTTCGGCTGGCTGGCAGAGCGCTGTACCAAAGTTGAAAGCTAGGTAGCGTCAGGAATGTGGAAGTAACTGACCTCGACCATGGTGGCAAACTGCAGCAGTGTCTGTGGAATCGCCTTCAACGGCCACGGAGCACCGTCGGTCATGTTGGCTAGCCCTTGAACAACGACCTTGAATCCTTCATACACCGCCCGCGCAGATGACAGTTGAGGTCTGAAAATGTTGGATCAGGATGATGCAGTCACGAGAATGGGATGGCGCGCACAAATCCTTGACGAAATAGTCAGCCAGGCTCAGTAAAGACTCGCGAGCACGACTCACCAAGGATGGTTTCGCCATAGAAAGACCCAGGTGATGAGCTGGGTCTAGAATGAGCTGCGCGACGCCGTTCCTGATCTGACACAAACTCAGAGCTCATGCGGCTCAAATTCAAGCGCGAGGACATACCTCGAGCATCTCTTCTAATACTTGTAAAGAAGTCACAAAAACTTGAATTTGTGTCGCTGTGCCCGAACGTAGTGTGAAGCTCTTGATTGACGAGATCCTGCAAAGTGCATGGATTTCTTCCGTCCACTCGACGACACTCCTGTACCGCTAACGTCAATTGCCCTGCGAGATCCTCATGGTGAAACGTACTCTTGAGTCGCCACAGCGTGCGCTTTTGCCAGAACGTAAAGCTCTCCGGGTCGTTGCAGGTGCGCGGCGACGGTGGCTAAAACAATCCGCTTGCCGACTTCTCCCATCGTTTTGGCATTCTTCTTTGCCTCAGAGCTTAAAATCCCGCGACCGCAAAGGGTCTAAGTGGATGTCAGCGTCCAGACCTGTTTGACTGGGTTTGACGCACTTCGACTGCCAATTCCAGGTCCACCACCGACCGCCGGAGTTGCACGACTGCGTCCGGCAGTTGTGAGGTCACCTGTGCTGTAATAGAAGGAGCCGCTGCAGATACGAGGTTCGACATGGTCGTTAGAGGCCAAGGTGTGCCGCGCCTTGAAACGATACGGCCGCGAGGGGAGCGGGAATGAAGCGCACCTTATACAACACAATCGCAAACAGCGTCCCTGAACACCGCACTCATTGCACTGGCCAAGCACGACGGTGTTGTAGTTCAGTTTAATCGTATCAAAGGTGTTGTTTTACATCCACACGTCGACCTGCAGCGCTCGTTTGGAATCCCATCGCGCCAAGATGCTCACCACAATGACCAAGCAGTCAGTTTACACGCGAGCCCGTGCATCATACATCTAGAGATACCGTTAGTGACCAGTTCAAGCCGACGAAAAAAGCCACTGCACACCTTGAGAGGGTTGTACCGTCCAGAATATTGGTGAAAAGTGGGCTGCCCCACAGGTGTAATATTGTAAGCCAATGACCTACAGCAGAATAGCACCTCCTTGCGACGGTCTGCGGGTCATTGTCAGAGTCGCACTAAAATACGGTCCAATCAGGGCAGCGCGTCCGGAAAAATCGTCCGACTTCGCCCTGTACACGGCGAGCCGCGATGGAGCAGAACGACTGGCCGTCGGTCAAGGAGCTGCCCTCCATACAGTCACGCACAAGTGTCTTCGCGCGCTGGCGCACCTGCTCGCCCACGTGCTGGAACGACCGCATCGCGCAGTGCGATGAGCTCGTTCGGCTCGAAACACATGGTGAATGCAGAGATGGAAATGCAAGAGACTGGTGCAGGGTGTGCTCGATGGCGGCGTACTTTGATAGTAGCTTGCCGCGACAGGTTGGTTGTTCGAGTTGTCCTCTCGGTGGGCGGGAACGAGTTGTGCGGCAGGCAGGAAAAGCACATCCAAAGATTTCCAGAGGAGTTGCTTTGCAGGGTGTATCGATCATCAGCTTAGACGACGCGTGGTTGAGGTAGCACACACCAACGCGGGTAAGCGGTGCGTCGGCACGGTACACACGACCTGTGGAGGACGCTTGCGACGCAAGAATGAGGAAGGCCCTTGCAGCCTTGGTGTGTGATGTACGCGGCCCGTTACAGCAGAGTCGAATGCCGATTCCGAGTTTATCGATTACTGAATGTGATCAGACTCATGATCGCATGTGGAGGGATGAGGCTGAGATAAACGACGAACGCACTGCAGACAAATGTCGGTGATGAAGAGAAAGGCGGGAGAAACCAGAGCAGGCGCGACAAGGTGTACTCGATAGTCGTGTACTTTGACAGCAACTCAGGCGGCGGCAGGTTCGTGTTGGAGATCAGATCCAATTCCACGGCAGTCAATCTGCAGGATATATATGAATCCTGAGCCTGCGATCGTGCAGCAGCTGTGGGTTCACAAGTACGTCCGGCCCGAATTCGTCGCCGTCGTTGTCCGAGTCGACTACGTAATCGACGGATACTGCGCGCATAGTGCAGCGTGATCTTCGGCGACTGCGCTGGGCTCGTGCGCCAGATATTCGGCTACGCACAACGGAACGGGCGGTGGGGTAGGGTATTGTGACATGTCGACGACGAAGGAGGAAGAGACGCGCTTTCTTTCCCCGCCAGCAGCGAGAATGTGGTACGCCCTGGTGGTGTTTATTTGCACAAATAAATTATATCTATTCTATGCTGTGGACACTGGAAATCTAGTTGGAGGGGAGGGCCAAATATAGTACAATTCGAGTCCAACGTCGCACTTACGCGGAATTTGATATTGACGGATTAAAATGTAATTTTAGCTCACACTGAAGTCGTGGGAGGCATGCGATAGCCATTGAGGCTCAGAATCTTAGAGTTATGCCGAGGGGTGCGGCAGCCTTCTGGGTACACACTCCGATTGGTGGGCATTTAAAACGCAGCGCTATGTTGACAATCTAAAGGTCCGAGTGCAAGTTGAATGACGATAAACTTTTGGCTACCATTCGTTGCTAGGCAATTATCTCGCCCAAGATCGCTACAAGGTACGCCAGAGGCTGCTGTCCACTTTGTTGCTGCCGTTTTGTAGCATATTCGGAGGCGTACCTTGATGAAGAAGAAAGTATAGGTTACGCGAAAGCTTCGTCTTGATACCACGATGGCAATATTCCAGCCAGAGATGGCACAAGTGACTACGCAAGTGCACAAACATCTGACCAGAGCACCGAGCGTACATTGCCAGCCTTTCCCGATGCGCATATCAACCCTCCACGCCATATAGTTCCAAAACCTCGTCATTTGAATTCCTACGGCCGCATTATAGTTGACCAGCTTTGACACACGCGCACAACTTCCAGGTGTGATGTAGCGAACTGCTGAACCGCATCTAGATCTATGATTTGGGCATCCGAGCGAGCAGAAGTTTTCCAGCGGAGTGTGAGGGATTTCAGCTTCGGAAGCGTGCTGCGAATTCCTTGAGTGGACCGCTGGCACGGATTGTGGCTCTTGAACACTTGCTGGAGCTCGGTCGGACGTTGTACTGCAACGCAGACATCCAAGCTCCTCAATTCAGGAAATAACTCTCCTATAAGAGCTACTGTCGTCGATGCGTCCATGTCAAGATCGTGCTCGACTCGTAAAGCTTTCAACTGTGGTGACGACCATGTACAAAGACAGTCTGAACCGATCGATTTCATTAGTGCCAGTGCTGAGAGAAAGGGGCTCGATAGGAAAATATGAGCGGGAGGGAAATCCGATGAGATCTGGAGGTACCGCAGATTTGCAAGCGAGGTTTCGAGACCAGCGGTCGGACGGTCATCGGAGCGAATGTACGACACATTCGGAAACGCCTGCGCCATTTCGTGCGTGAAGCCGACTTCGGGATAGCCGCATTTCACCAGCGAGACCAGCGATATGTGTCGAACGGATCGGTATGTTGTGGTCGAGTTTGGGGAATCTGTTGAACGAGTGTTGAGGGTACGTAACGTGAGTCCGATGGAGAGCCCATACTGGGCGCAACAAGGTTGCGCAGTCGAACTTGTTGGGATGAGAGGATGTGCGCTAGCCATTGTGCGGCTAATAAGACGCCCCTTTGATTTGGACGAAGCATGAAATCCAACGACTCCAGAGGCGGCAATTGCTTCAAGGTTTCAAGAATGTCCGCTGTCAAGACTAGATCTGGAATGCAGAGATGTTGTAGACAATATCTGGTCTCCAGGCAGCAGAAAACCCGCCCTTTGGAGATATCGACGTCAAGATTGAGAACCTGGGTATTTGGAAGGTCATTCATGATGGCGGCGACCCCAGCTCGTAAGGTTGCTGCTTTACTGTCAGGATAGCTCTTACGGTCAACAGAAACAGCGAGTGCGCAGATTGTTCCTGCTAGTCGGGCAGTTCGTGGTGTGCTTTGCCTCACCGTGCGTAGTAATCGAGCAACGGCGTTATAGGTTCGCAAATCGATAGTGCTATAGAGCATCCGCGTCGCTGCCGCGTGCGCAGGGCTCGAAACACAGCAGATGGCCAAAAGCTGCTCCCGAGAGGCATAAAGGAGGACGTGATGCAGAATGTCCTCATTGAGGCGGCATGGCTAGGCGGAGATTGCTCTGCTGGCTCAGAGACACGTGAAGCGGTAACAGCCGGAGCTCCGATCTCAACCAGGCTTGTCTTCGTGTCACTTGCGCCGCATCCGCCACCCGCGCACGATGCCGCCGCCACCGATTCCAAACGAGATACCTGTAAGTATACCGAGACACACAAGTGCAACGCTGCTGACCGTAACTCGTTCCGATATCGCAGTGTGACTCTGCAGCCGCGTTCGCACGTGAAGTCAAGGACGCGGCCCAGATCATTGAGCAAGATGAAACTGAGCAAAACTGGGACAAGATAGGTCGCGAACTTCAGCGCGTGGCTGCCTTGTTTCGGGGTGGTGCGTATGAGTTTGAGGTCGAGGTTGTTGCAGCCATCCGTCCGCTGACAATACCCATCGTAAACGCTGTAAGGCATTTCCCGTGGCGACTCAACCCTGATGTACAAACTGATTCCGTCTTCTTCCTGTTTAGATGAAGTCTGAGCGCTCACGTCTGTCGTTCGAAGCAATCGAGCTGGTATCAACTCTGGCAGGACTGGGTCGCGCATACGAACCCCTTCTGCGCAACTTCTTCAGCACATTGCTTGAGCTCTGCACGCGCACATCCAAAATTCTTGTTGCGCGTGCTCAAGCAGCTGTCATGCGCACGATTGAGGAAACAAGACTTGCAGCCGTCGTGCCGCATCTGCGAGATGCAACGAAGGACAAAAGCCAAAGCCTTCGCACCGTTGCATCTACAGCAATTCTGCGGGTACTCAATATCCTGTCCCGCGCCGAACTCAATTCCAAAGCTGCTGATATCGAGGAGATCATTAAGAATACAGGCCGCGACTCAAACCCGGCCGTCCGGCAAATATCTCGTCAAGTATTCGAGGCCTATCAGTTGCTTTTCCCGGAGCGAGTGGACGCGTATGTGACTTTTTTACGCATTGACCTGCGCCTGACTCGCCATCCAGCTTCATTGCTCCACTGACTCCCATCACGAGGAAGTATCTTGCCGTCAAGCCCAACGCTAATCCAGTGAAGATCAACTTCTCTGCTCCGGTGGCCGCCAATCCAGCCACCGCGCGCCAGGGCAACCGTTCTCGCACCGTTTCTCAGCAATCGGTCACCGCTGCTGTCTCTGCCCCAACACCTGTCTCGGAGCGTACCGTCGTTAGGAAGGCGTCGCGTACCATGGTTCGTGTCGAGCGGCAACCCACCGAGCAGTCGGCTGCTGTTGCTCGGCCAGTGCGCCTGCCCCCAGTCAGCGGCGCCGCACAACGTCAGCGGACACTCTCGGCCAATGCAGGACCTGCCCACTCGCAAGCGGTGTTGGACGCTATTCGCAAAGCTAATGCTGCGCTCGCCATCACGTCGTCGATTACTGCAGCTGCGCTAATAGATGCCCCAACACCAGCAATTGTGAAACGCAGTGGACCTCAGCGCGTCCTCGCCGAGTCCCAGCCTGCGCCGAGTGAGCCACGGCCACGTACTATCTCGGCTTCCCGTGCGCAAAGGCCAATTACCATCATCGGCAGCGCAAGCCTCATTCAAAGTGGGGCTGAACCACTCGCAATCGCGCTTCCTCAGCTGGAATTGAAACCGCAGTGGGCGCCTATCCCTGTACCTGGTTCGCAAGCTCAGCCTCTTCACATATCGAGTGATGGGTCGCAGGCCCACGCAACTGATTCTCAGGCGCTTCAAGCGTTCCCTATTCAGCCCATGTCGCATGCTCATCCAGACGTTCAGCTGCCTATGCACACGGAGCCTATGACCCCGCAGCAGTTTCAGCCTCAGTCGAGTTTTTATCCTGAACCGGCCGATCTGCCACCTTCGGTCCAGATTGTTCAATTTTCGGTCGCTCGGCCAGAAGTTCCCATGTACGCCGTCCCTCGAGCAGAGGCATTTGACAGTGCCCAACCCAAGGCTACACACGTCTTCCACCGCGCGCAGCGCATTCTCGTACAACAATCTGCGCCACCTCCTGACCCGGTGCCCATGGCTGCTTCGAAAGAGACGGTCAAGGTACAGGAGAAGCCGCGCGAGCGTGTTATCTCCACAATCGCGCGACCACCATCGAGCGCCAGCAACCCGATATCACGTCCTGAGTCTGTGGCCGCCGTTGCGACTCGGGCGAAGCCCCCTGTGTCCTCCCGGTCGAATCGTGCTGGCGGCCCTCCTGTGCCGACAACATCAGCTATCCCGAAGTACACCATGGCCGCACCCCCGCCTCTCCAGAAGTCGGTCTCCGCACCATCGCATGCAAAGGGTACTTCACTCAGTCGCCTGCCTCTTTCGGCAACTGCGTCCGGCGGCTCGGCCACCGATGCTCGAACAGGATTCGTCCCACGTCGCAACCGCGACGGCGGAGGCGGCGGTGCGACGCAGATGACTGTGAATGCAATCGCTCGCGCTAAGGAGGCTCAGGATGCTCGTGAGGCGCGCGAGCGCGCTGCAGCTCAGAAGGCGGCTGCGTCGACGCGCGGGGCGTGGGGATCTGGCGCCGCAAAGAAAACTGTCGGCCTCGCCAAGAATGTCGGCATGGCTCACATTCTACGTGAGCGCCGCATGCGCGCCCCGGTCGAGGTGCCGCTTCCTCCCAGCCCTGGAGCGCCCCCGCGCGAGTTCCCATTGCCCCCAAGTCCCCAAAGCTCGCGGGCGAGCTCACGTGCGGGTATGGTGTCCCCGGTATACGATCGTGACTCTGCTTCACCGGTTGAACATGGCGACGTTGGTGTTGATGCGTTGGGTCTGGGGATCGCGGTCCAACAGACGTACAGCGCAAAGGAAAACAGTCGCCGGGGATCACCCGTGTCGGCGCAGGACTCATTCCTAGGCAAGATGGGTGTGAGGATGCAGCCCGTGCTGTCCTTTCCGAGATGATGAACCAATAGCGCACGCTGGCTCGTCACGCTTGAGGCAGTGATTCGATGACTTTTTGGGACTCATTAGCTTGCTGTCCTTGTTTATACATTCTTTCTTGCAATTCATAGACTCCTAACCTACTCTTACTATTAGTATGTTGCGAAACTTCCTTCTTACTCTTTTATAACCAGTACGACAATGGCCTCATTAAGGTTTCCCAATGTTCACACAACGGGTATACAATAGAATTGAGCCAATCTGAAATTTTAGGTAGCATGGTAAGCTAAATGAAACATGTCATCGAAACCCTCCTCGGCCGAACACTCAGCGGGTCAGCGGGGCTGACTCAACCTAAACCACTTCAGGGAGTGCACCAAGTTAGCATCGATGACGATGTTGACAGACAACAGGAGAAGCGTACGTCGGGCCCCGCCGCTATAACTGAACATGGATAAGAGGCACAGCCCACCATTCGCAGACGCATTCCGCTGCTTTCTACCAGAATGGCGACCTCCCGCTCGTGCCCCCATCTCATTTTCGGTGGTGCCAGTCTCGGCTTGCCGGGAACAGAGTTCGATAGCCCCTCAGCCGTTACAATGTTGCTGGAGCGACTCGCAGCGCATGGTGTGCGCACCATCGATACGGCGCCGCGCTATCCGCCGACCAATCCCGAGCGTTCGGAAACGCTGCTGGGTGCAGCGCAGGCTGCCGCCTCCGGGTTCACCATTGACACCAAACTGGCCTTCGATTTTGCCACTCGAACTGGGCATGGCGAGTCTGTGGCGGTTGCGGCTTCTGCGAACGCCAGCCTGGCGCGCTTGAACGCGCCGCGGGTGCGCACGATGTACTTCCACGTCCCGGACACTGCAACGCCGTTGGCTGAGCAGGTGAAGGCTTTGAAGGCGCTGCAGGCTGCGGGCAAGATTGAACAGGTCGGGGTATCGAACTTCAGCCCAGACCAGGTGCGCGATTTCGTGCGCGCGTGCGAGGAGAACGACGGCGAGACCGTCAAGCCGAAGTTGTATCAGGGCGAGTACAACTTGATCGACCGCGGGATGGAGACGGAGCTGCTTCCACTGCTACGGGAGCACGGAATCGCGTTCGTCGCGTACAGGGCGCTCGCAGCGGGGTTCATGACAGGAAACTTTGTGCCTGGTGAGACAGCGAAAGAGGGTACGCGCTTCTCGGACGCGCATCCGCTCGGTAAGCTGGTGCAGAGCTTATATAGCGCACCGCGATACGCACAGGCGTGGGAGATGTTCAGTTCAGCATTGGAGCATCATGGCATTACGCCACCCGAAGCCGGTTTGCGCTGGATCTGCTACCATTCGGCACTGGGAAATGACGACAGTGTGATTCTAGGCACGTCGAAAATAGCGTATCTTGAGGCCAATATCGAGGCCATCGAAAAGGGGCCACTCCCTTCGGATTTGGTGGAGGTGCTGAACCGAATCGGGCGCATTGCAAATGGCGGATAGACCGTGTGCCATGTTTATTATATTCATAAAAGTCAAGGATCAGACTTTTTTTTTGCGTCGCTGAGGCCTCGAGAACGCTATTGGAAATATGCATCGCGGGAGGGAGTCAAAGTATGGTCAAAGGCGGAGGCGGCATAAACCGGATGATGACTTTCCCTTCCACCTTCCTACTACCACCGTCGCCTTGGCACGCTAAAATGTTAGGCCTGTCTCGCCCTCACATTGCTAAGGATATCATGGTACCTTGGAATTGACTGCTTTATATGCGAACTTTGCGACGTGTGAATTATCGGCTACTGGGTCCCCAAATACCACTTCTCAAATCTGGTCGCGACCTGTGAACCAGGCTGATGACGCTTCTTGGCACGATTAAATTGTCACCTGACTCGTGACAACTTCAGACAATGTTCAGAAGAGCAAGATTCGAGCGCAAGAATGCATTCGGAAATTCGTCGGGGCAATGGCCAGCGCGAAGACAGCATCTTGAAGGTAATTTACTCTATTCTTCTTGGCGCACGGTCAGCGACAGCGTTGGCCCATAAATACGGGGGCACGGGCGACGTAGAAGAAACTGACGAACGCGATGTTGGTCTTCCAGTCGGTCATCTTTGCGCTTGGCTCGTTAGTGGCGACGGCCGTCGCTTTCACGAACCCAATCAAGAGCAAGGATGGCAGGTGCAATGATGAGTCTGTGACGCCTCTCCGATAGTGCTGATACTTTGCTCAGTGACCCGTACATGACTCATCATCAGGGCTACTACTGTGAGCGACCCGAATGCGCTCGTTGAAGTGCTAACAGCTCGACAGATCTCACCTCGACGACGTGGACAAATGTTCAAATCACTCGCGCGGCCACAATCGAAGGTCTCAAAACCGCCATACCCAAGGTTATCTGGACGGACACTACAGCATCACGCTGTTGCAAGTTCTGGTATGTGTGCTGAATGGGAGCCTTTTTGCTGGCTTATGGTACTCTATGATTGCAGGGCCCCGGAGATTCACTTCACGTACGGCAAGGTGAGCATGCACTTGAGACGGTTTGACTATCTTGCTAACATTTTGTAGTGGCACGTGTACTATTCGTGGGTTCATTTGCACCGTGCGGCCAACTGCGTGCTGATATCGTTCACAGGGCGGGGTCAGCAAACACGTACGACGACCAGCGGATCCATGTTCTTGAAGGTTCTTCAGTAAACATTTGGGACTCAACTTGGAGCTATCTCGGTGTGTTACACAATAAGGTCTAGCCATTATACTCACGGGTGCGTATACAGGTATGATTACAGCACCTGTACGTACTGTTCCCATACTTCTTCAGTCGTGGTGGAATTGTGCTGACTCGGTTTCTAGAACCGTGGGGATGTCTGGAGCATTGACTCTTCGGCGCGTTCCCTCAAATCTCGGACGCAGATGTTGTGTCCTCATAATATGTCCACCACAGATCCTGTTCCACGGCCACCACACCTACTTGATTTACTCCACATTCGATGGGCCAGCGGACCAGTGCATATACATTGCGCAACTGTCGAATGCGTACATAGCAGGGAACGCCACCAAGATCAGCACGCCGACCTACAGTTGGGAACGCGAAGGCGCTGGCGAGTTCCATCCATCGTTATTCTCTGCTCTCCATCGCTGAATCAGCCTCTTTCTTGTCGCTCCTACAGACTTTGGCGTAAATGAAGGACCCGTGATGATCTATCATAGTGAGGCCTTCATATCCTGATGTCCCCAAAATTTGGCTCAACGTGTTCCTTTCTATCAGAGGGTCGCAGCTGGCTGCACTTCTCCGCCTCCTATTGTGGCGGCACGGGCTACAAACTCGGTCGACTTGAGTTGACTGGCTCTGACCCGCTGTTGGAGTCCAGTTGGACTAAATACCCGAGCCCAGTCTTTGTCACTGCCAACGGGTGAGTTCACAAGGCCGTGGTCATATCCGGCATATATTAACCGGTCACTCTTCTTCCCAGCGTGTACCAGCCTGGTCATAACGGCTTCTTCACGGCGCCGAGCGGGGCGATTTGGAATGTCTACCATGCGAATTTCAATACTCCTGGATCTTGCGATGGTAGCCGTTACACCGCGGTCCAGCCTGTAAACTGGTTTTCGGTGTGTCATGTCTTGATCTATGGCCTGATCCGCATTACTCATCAGAATACTCTCAGGATGGTACTCCTGATCTTGGATCTCCAATTGCTCTGGGTACAGAGATCGCAGAGCCGTTATAACTTGACGAGCGAACGCTCAAATTCTCAAGAAGCTGTGCTGGCCTCTTAGAATCGCCATAATACCTACAGGTATCGAAAAGATCGACTTGCTGCGTGCATTGTCACATGAGAGCGTGATCTGGCACCGACTAGATTGGTCGTTGTCGAGCCACCAAGTGTCAAATGCGAATTTAGCCGAATGCTTAGATGATCTGAGTCGTATATCGATACAAAATATCCCCCTGAGTTGCTTGAACTATGACGTGAAGAGGTGAAGTGACCAAGCCATGGCAGCATATTCTTCCGAGATCACTCTCTGTCTCCTACCCGGACGATGTCTGCACCGAATCAGCCTTGCGCCGTTCGTCCTCGTATCAACCAACGTCCAAAGCGCGCTGATCAATTCATTAGTCAGACGCTTGCCTCAGTGGGAACCCAGAAAGCACGCTCGAGTGTCCCAAGTGCAAAGAACTTGGCATGAAAACGTTCTTCTGCTCGCAACCGTGCTTTAAGCAAAGCTGTTCGTCCCCGCCGTCTACTTTGCAATTGCCTTCTAATGGGTCATTGAAGGGGCATTGCACAAGGCGATTCATAGGACTGCTGCACAAAAGGCAGGTTCGTGTTCTCTGCGGGGTACGCTCCGAGGTGCTCACTCCTCTCTACAGCAGACGCGCTTGTCGTTTCGCAGCCATGGCCCTCGTTCCGTTTCACGGGCGAGCTTCGGCCTCATTATCCACTCTCGCCGAGACGTGCCATCCCGGCGCACATCCCAAAGCCTGACTGGTTCGAGGATGGTGCGTAGCTTTGGCTCATAAATAATCCCTTTTAGCGCTGATATCTTTGCAAAGGAATGCCCAAGAGTGAACGTGGTCGGGCTGGCCAGGTTATGCGTCAGCTTAGTGGGTCTGAAATCGACAAGATGAAGGTCGTTTGCAAGGTGCGCGAGCGTGTTGGCGACGATCCAGACGACGATTATCAATGCGCCATGTCCCTAGATGTCGCGCGACATTCTTGACATCACTGCCGCTGCGATCCGACCAGGAATCACTACAGACGAACTGGACCTCATCTGCCACAATGCGACCATTGAGCGGAATGCTTACCCGTCACCGCTCAACTATCGCGAGTTCCCCAAGTCCATCTGCACGTACGTGATCTGAAACAACTCGTCCTGCTGTCCTGACGCAAGAGTATTCAGTTCCGTCAACGAGGTTGTCTGCCATGGGATACCCGACCGTCGTGCCCTCGTCGAGGGCGACATCATCAATCTTGGTACGCCGTTCCAACGTTGGTTCATCGATGACTCTGACCCGCAGCCGGTCCCGTAAGATGTTTCCGTGTACTACGATGGTCAGTTCTGCTCGAATGAGCCTATCTTGTAGCTGACAAAAAGCAGGCTACCACGGTGATGTAACGCGACATATCCTGTAGGCAAGATCGACCAGGACTCTGAGCGCCTCATCCGCACAACACGCGAATGTCTCGATGAGGCCATCGCAATTTGCAAGCCTGGGGCACTCTTTAGGGACATTGGTAACACCATGTTGGTTGATTTGCTTTGACGAAGCCAGGCTCGTTGACCCTTTTCATAGTGAACCGATTGCAAAGCGCAACGGCTGCAGTGTCGTTCGCACATACACTGGCCACGGCATTCACGAGTTTTTCCACTGTAGGCAGTCGCAATGCTGTTTACAACGAATTTCCTAATGTGCTTAGCAGGTGCGCCGAATGTGCCGCATTTCGCCAGGAACAGGCTCCTGGTGTGATGAAGCCAGGCATGGTACGTTGACCTTGTCCTTTTATCTATACTGTTTTAACTCAAATCATCGACAGACATTCACAATTGAGCCCGTGCGCTCGATCTCTCTACATTCGTGACGTTATCCTGCTGACTTCTGTGTACAGATGATCAACCTTGGCAGCTACGGCGAGATTCACTGGCCCGACAACTGGACTGCGACAACCATCGACGGCAAGCGCTCAGCCCAGTTCGAGGAAACGTTGCTGTGCGTACCTTTAGGCTCTCTCGATAACACCGAGCTTATCAATGTAATCATCATCTCCAGAATCACCGAGACTGGCGTCGAGGTTATTACAGGAGCATACGAGAGAACTGAAAATGCTGCATGAATGAATATGTAATTCTTGCATCTGAGCAAGGCACTGAATAGCGGCTCGACTGCAGCCGAAATGACACTCCGTTGCCGCTGACATGAACCCTCGCGCTGTCTCGGCGACGGTAGAAGTGCTTTGATATCGCGTCGAGTCAATCAGTCGTGATTTCGTCCCCTCGCGAGAGCCGCGCGTTCATTCCCACAATCCAGGTACAACAGCTAATTCGTGCGCCTGGGCTTCCTTCGCGATTGCCTTGCTACGGAGCTTGCAAGATTCGCGTTCAGCCAATCTCAGACGAACGTGGCATGGGGTGGGAGCAAGTCAGGGATCTGATTGCAAATTAGGTTTGGGTGCCGTGACCACCCATTGCGACGCATTCTGCTCAAAGCCAGTCGACGCCGGTTAATTCTCACGTGAAACGCCACTTGCACCCGTTATATGATGACATGCATGATTCCTGGGGTCGCTTTGCTTGGCAAATGCTAGAGATCCTAATCATATCCATGCGGACGTTTTAGCCGCATCAAACTTCCCCTGTCCCTGCCCCTGCTGCTCCCGCGCCGCCAAGTCGGCTCTGGAGTACATTTTCTACATCGCTAGCGGGCAATGGAACGGGAAAGCAGCGAACGTTTCCGTCGTCATCCTGCCGGTGGGTGGCGTAGAACGCGACACAAGGCGACAGCAGCACAGGGCTTCTGTCGT
>JAGTJP010000309.1:0-22134 GCA_020744175.1 Auriculariales sp. MPI-PUGE-AT-0066
GTGAGCGCGCCAATTCATTTCCTGACACGCTTTGGTATAGCCCTAAACTTGCTCCGAGTCTCAGACATGTGCTTTTAAAACGGATATGACTACACTCTCTTCTCTGTATCTTCACTTGATGATGATCATGCATAGTAGAGTGCTGTGCTTGGTTCAAGCCGGCTGCGATTAATGCAGTTCTGCATTGAACTTGTTATCGTCGATATAGACCTTCGACACGTCTTGATCCTGTCAGCGTAGAAATAGCTGGAGCTGAGGGCTCGCAAGAAGCTTGGTCCGGACACAGAAAAGAGTGAGCGTTCGCAGGGTCATAAGCCGGGCGAACTCCGGAGCGACAGTCGGTTACAAGATTGGCTAGATCCCCTCTCATTCTTCGCGCCGGTCCTCATAATACGTGCAGAGTCACTTTTATATTTTGCTCCGTGTGTGGAAATGGCGGAAACGCAGGTGATTTCTGAGGGACACTCATTTCGCGCGTGATGCTAGCCTTAACGGCGGCGAGGGCAATGACAGCACAACGACGCCACACTCTGTGACTAATCGCGCCCTAACTGTAGCACAGCTCTCCGGCAGCAGTGCCGTTGCGCCATCTGAAAGCCCTTGTTGGCCTCAGTGGTGCTCCGCATTGCGTTTGCCTTTCCCGCTCCACTTCCCTTAATTACCGTACTGACAAGTTTGCCCAGGTTTATGTAATGATAGGTGAATCTCTCAGCAGCTCGATTTTCACATTGCCCCCGGAAATTTTGTCAACATCGAGGAGTTTCCACCGCATATTTATCCGGTCCAGATGGAAACCACATGTAAAAACGTCAGCTGCGTCCGCTCTCTCCGCGCTATTATTCTTATCGACACATCACGTCATTCAGCTTTAACTCTGTCGATTAAATCTTCTTCCCACCCACAACTCCTCCAAGGATAGTTTGGGCTTCCTACGAGCATAGTCAATCTGCTCTAGAGTTTTTCCGGATGGATACCTGTGGCCCCTTCTAATGCCGGGTCTCCGCTTCATTTTTACCTACGAGGGTAAGCAGGATATCTCGCCCAGCCCAGCCCAATACACCGTCTCAGCGAGTAGCCTACCTCGACACATCCACCGCGGCGCCATTTGTTATCAGATATCAAGAGATTCAGAGGTCCAGCGAGGATGCACCAGCCGTCGGAAATGTTGGTTTGCACGACCGCTGACAAACTTGTGCTCGATCTCAAGGTGCACGATAGCGTGCTGAAATTAAGCATGCACGCTACCGCCGTCAATTAGTGTTTGATAAGATTGGCGTACTTGGGCCTACTCCCATGACAACCGCGGCAATCAGGAAAGAGAGTAAAAATCTCCTCGAACGGGCTTCCACAAATGTGTATGTCATTTCCATGTTTGCAACCTGACCCAATTCTCGAAATGTTGCTTGATATCCGCATGTACTGAATGCATTTGTACGTGTCAATGGACGCTGTAATGGTCTGGACCAAAAAATATATATTTATCTGTCCATTCTGCAGGAAATCGGAACACAACTTTTGCAGCACATTTCGTGTTCAAATTCAAGTAGTGAGGAGCAAACGGTCTCTGGGTGCATGTGCAGGACCTTGCTCGGGAGTAGTTCCACTCTGAGTGACGTTTGGTGTCCGTTTGTCTAAATCATCCAGCCGGCGCGATTCGACCGATTTGAATGCGTAGCATGAGACGAAGGTCGGGAGTATAACTCAAAGACGTCTTACATACACGACTGGTAGCTGATTCCGAGCTGTGAAAATTGAAGACAATTGACGGAAAGGTGCGAGTAAGGAGCACCGCTAGGTGATTGCCGCTAAACCCACACCTATCTCAACTCCCATCCATGCATGTTCCAGGCGTTTTTTGAAACTTATAACGGCACTTGCGTGACCTCTCACTTAGATCTGCGGTAGATCAGCTACGAATTTGACTGGTCGCGCTGATTGCGGGAATTATGCCCACGAGTTACGGTGCAAATGACATAGTGCATCAGTGGCAGTCCAATCGCCAAATACGCAAAGCTCTGTGTAAAAATTTGCAGCTAATACGTCACGACGTGGTTGATTCAGATGGCGAAGGAACAAATCAACAAGGGCGCGACGAATGAGCGGTAGTATTTTTTGCCGAATGCGGTAGGGCGCCTAGAGGGCCGGATTGTGCTTGGCCGGATCCCCCCTCTCGACAGTTCGCGCCAGTACCCCCCCTCACGCACCGCACACCCTCTTACCCACCTCCCGCTTTCTCTCATCGCGCCGTGTTACTACAGGCGCCCGACGCGCAATACGTGCGATTATCGCCCCGCGCGGACGACTGTACAGCGTTAGTCACTCAACGCGTCAGAGTCATCGCGTACGCCAGTCGGCACGATGAGCGCAAGCACTGTCCTTTGCATTCCCCGGCAGCGGTACCAACAATGGCAATCGTGGACCACCCGAGAGCCCTTCACCGTCACCGCGACATGCACGCGGCCACACCTCCCATTCCGACGTATATCGCTTCCCAGTGGCCCACCACCCATCCTCAACTTCTCCTCCTCATCCGCCACCTCAACAGCCAACAAACGCGCCAGCATCGCAGGAATGCCGCTCCCCCCGGCTCATCACTCGTGCCAGCGGGCTACAGTTACATGCAGATGCAAATGCCGAGTCCGGATGCTGGACGGCGCAGTCGACGCACTAGTATGCAGCAACAACAACAGCTGCCCGTTAGTGCGAAGCGGCGAGGATTTCAAGCGGAGCTGTTGTCGACGGAGCGGGCTTATGTCGCGGGACTCGACCTTGTCTTTGAGCACTTTCTCAACCCGTTGCTCAAGGCGTTACCTGAAGGTAAGCTTCTCTTCTTCTTGTGTACCCATCGCAATTCCGAGAGGGCATCGCATTGCTTGATCAGCGTGTGCCAGCGCATCGATATCGTAATCATCTTGGACTGCGCAGCGAAGACAGTGCATTACGCTATCACCTTCACCCACGCATTCTATGGATACTGCATTTCGAATACATCATCATCCTGGCATTCAAACTCGTGACTCTTACTGACACACATCTCCTCAGGGCAAATGACAGGCGGGATCCTCAGCCGCGCCGAGATCGACCGCGTCTTTAGCAACTTTATCAACATCTGGGACCTACACCGTAAAGCCATCCTACCCAGTCTCGAAGCCGCCTGCCAGACCTCCTCCACACCAGCACGCAGCACCACAGCACCACCACTCTCTCCAACTCCAACTCCTACGACAGCAAACGAGAGCGCGCTAGAAAGTGGCCCAAGCACCGGCCGCAACTCGCTCGCCGACCCGCCAGTGACGCCGCCAAGAATGGTCATCGGTTTACCTACGGTCACGGTCACCCCGCCCAGGAGCACCGTTCCGTTACCAATTACAATTGGACCACCTGCCCCTATCACACCTACGAGCGCACGCATTCCTCCTCCTCTTTCTCCTTCCGCACTGGACTCGCCGTTCAGAGTACCCGCCAGCCTCAACAAGTAATCATTCAATATATCCATTCTCGACAGTACTAATACTGATGTTGCCTACTGCCGCAGACCGTCGGAGCATTCTTCGTGCGCCACATCCCGTTTTCTGGCAACATACAACCCCTTCGTGACCAACTTTTGGTACCACGCTCGACATGCTCGCCACACATGCTGGAGGAAACGCGTACGTCCCTCTCTCATTCTACTTCTACCTGTTGGATCTGCTGCTGACGCGCACGCAAGTGAATTCGCAACGTGGCTCAAGACGCGCGAGACCGATCCGCTCTGCAAGAGTCTCGGATTGCGCGATTGGCTTTTGACCATCATCCAACGATGTCCTCGCTACCTCTTACTACTCAAGGTGCGCGCGCTGGTACTCACCGTCAGAAAACGGGGGTTCATCGAGAGAGGGTTGTAGGACCTCATCGCCGCTACGGACCCGCGCGATCCTGAACATGTTTTATTGAATCAGGCCGAGACGATGATGAGTAAACGTGAGCCACTTTTTCCCCCTTTGTCGTCGTCCTCTGACTCGCTTAACTTCGCCTGATGCACCCCTCCCTTCCCCTTTGTCCCTCCTCGCACACAGTGAACACGCAGCTCAACACGGCACTCGCGACGCACGGCACGACACTCGCATTACTACAACTCCAACGCATATGTCGCGACCTACCGGCAGACTATAGGCTCGTCGACAGAGGAAGGACGTTATTGAGACGGTACGTCGTCGTCGTCGTTTTGCCCTCACGTTCTACACACCATTCATTCGACACGTTTCTCTTTCCCATAGCGGCCCGTTACGACAGATCGAACGCGGACGCGACCCTCGCACCCGCGAGTTCCTCCTCTTCACCGACGCAATCCTCTGGCTTGAGAACGAAAGCCAGCCCCAACCACCCTCGCGTCGGGCAGCAGCAGCGCCTCGCAGCAGGAACGACGACACGCACCGACACTTGACTCGATCCTGGACGAACGCGACCGATGGACGTACAAAGGTCGCGCGGACCTGCTCGACATTCAAGTCGTTGTTCCTATTGGCGGCGGCGGTGAGGATGATGTGAGGTCGTGGTGGTGGTGGTGCTAGGTTTGAGATTTTGGGTCCGGATGGGAGTTTTGCGTGTGTGGCTGGTGAGTGGTCTCGTCTCTCCGGTCTTCGTTCTTCTTCCGGTTTCGGTTTCGTTTCTCGGTTCGTTTCTTGTTTCAAGGCTGCGCGCGTCTCGTGTGCTTACGGTAGCGTGAGATCCGTGGTGTAGTCCGTCGCCCCGCTTCCGTGCGAGTGCACATCCGCGTTCACCAGCGTTTGTTCTGGCTACGTTGATGGCGCGTCCGACTGCACCTATTCTGTTTGCATTTGGGCTCGCGTGTGGCTTTAGGTCGTGGGATTGCGATTGGGTGGTGGACGAGCACAATCGTAAATGGCGCGATGACGACAACGTTGGCCGTATGCAGACGATTGGACTTTTTTCCTGCCCCGCTTTGCGCGGGATCAGGCAGAGGCGCCAGAGTATGCTTTGAGCAAACGTCGGTGGCGCGTCTGGTCGTGTGTTGATACGACCGCTCGTGCGTCCTCGTCGCCAGCGACCCTCTGCTAACTCTTGGGGGTTCGAATCACTGCAAGGTCGGATGCGACGATCGCTCCACTCGTTATAGCCCTTTTCATCACTGGTACCCATTCCGCCTGTCACTCGCTCACTATCGTGCCCGATGCGTGAAGCTTTCGCTTGGCATCTTCTACTCGTGCATCATGTCTTGACTTGCGCGCTGAGGCAAGCACGCCCGCGAAGTGTCATTTGCGTTGAGCAGTTGTGTTCCCGTTGTTGAAATCCGGAGTGCGGCAGCCGCGAAGGTGCCCGATCAACCCTTTCGTTTGGCCACCTTTGTCCCCGCAGGCGAGAGGTCAGATTTTTGTGGTCTTCCCGAGCGGCTGTTCTCGGACGGAGATTTGAAACTTTGGCTCTCTGTATGGAGGTCCAGCGACGATGTGGGGTCTGCTCGGCCGTATGGTGTGTCTAAAGCTCAGTTGGACAGATCTGGATGCGCCGAATGACCTTACATCGGCGCTGCGTCGCTGGTTTTATTGTCTCGTTTTTTATCTTCGTGATGCTGTCACCATCCCGATATGCGACCCTCTCTGCTCTGGTTCTTCTGCCTGTGGTCACGTCCTTTTGTCTTTGAATCTGAATCCTGCCGCACCTCCGAGTCATGGCGGTCGTGCATTTCCGTGCATCAGCTGCATCAAGTTGTTGGCGGTGTCACCGAGCTTACCGACCCTGGGTGTCTACCTCGGCGCCGCGTATGTGATAATCTGTCATCGCCTGTCCTTGCGCACATCCTGTGCCAGTCACAACGCACGCGCCTGGTCTGCGCTTGTTTCACGTAGAGCCTGTTCCTATCAGTGCCCAACTCTGTGCCGTGCCAGGACTTAAACTATCTACTATGAGGTTCCAACCCCGGGCACGACAAGATGCGCGTCTGTTGTTCGCCTCCAACCAAACGCATCTCAGTTGGGCCGTGTCACATCTCCAGAGTAGTCTTGCTTACCCTCCGGCTGTCGCTTAATTTGTTTTCATGCATAAAGGTGGCGATATGCGAGCTCCTTTGTTGTCACCGACCGCGCATTCGAGTTCCGTCGCTGTCGGTGGCGACGCGGGAGTTTGGTCTCTGATGTCAGCGTCAGCGCTTCATCTGCGTTCTCGCAAGGTTTCACACGGTTAGCCGTATTGGATGGGTTTTGCCCTGTCAATGAACCATCATATTATGTTCTTCATTTCTTCATGCATGAGTGTTTACGTCGTCCCATCCCCTCTTCGCTCGCTCTATCAGAAACAACCAGTGCTAACGTGACTTGTTCTTTGCATGATCGCCTGCGACCATTCAACTCGATCCCAGCCAACGAGACAACGCGCGATGGTTGGGTCTCCTCCATCCGGGCAGCCAAGCAGCAGTGGCTCAGTAGTACATACAACGTTGCAGGCGACTCCACGCTCACAAGCAGCCAGGTTCGCGACTTGCCTTCCAATGCTGTACGCTGGACTAATTTAGCTTTTTGTTGATATCAGTCGACGAAGCATCTACGTCGCGCCCTCCAGGCGATCCCTGCTGAGGAGGATCGTGAGACGGTCGAACATTTCGTTGAGCCCGTGTGGGTGCCAGATGGGAAGACCCCAAGCTGCATGCGGTGCGGACGCAACTTCGGCCTCCAGGTTGGTGTTGTGAAAACTTTCTCGCTGTACTAATGTGTTGCTTGCAGGCGATGGGCATGGGTGGGTGGAGGAGAAGGCATCACTGCCGCCTGTGCGGTCGTGTTGTCTGCAGCTCTTGCAGCGCCAAGGTTCGTCGACATACAAACTAACATCTTCGTGCGCTCATAGAGAACTGGCTACAGACGTTTTTCATTTATGATCCCAAGGCAGACGGGTCATCGAACACCGTCTCCCTTCCCAGCGCCGAATCCACGTTGTCACTCGTTGAGAAGTTGCACGAAGTCAAGGGCCACAGCCCAAAGTCTTCTTTCACCAAGCGGTCAAACAAGGCAACCTCCCCTTCGACTTCATTCGAAGGCAAAGGCAAGCCTGCCCGAGCATGCAATGCCTGTTATGACGCCATATTCCAACCCAAGTCCTCCATGAGCTCCAGCGTAACGCTGACTGGTCACAACAAACACCACACTGTGGGCCAAGTCTGCCAGCGAGCGCGACTATGAGCATGCCCTCGCTTGCACTTGCGCCTACCCTCGAGGAACCCGAGACGTCCGAAGTCCTACTCGTCGACGGACACGGCCCAGCGCAGCCCGGACATGGACAAGAGGCGAGCGGCGCGAGCGCACGGAGCAGTCGCTCGTTCGGTGCACCGTTCCGGCGAAGTGTGTCGTACGCGCCGTCGAGCTTTTCACCTGGCGGGCTTGGCGGGAATAGTTCATTCTACACTGGTTCGACTGGCAACCTACTCCACCTTGGCATGGGGCTTGCGGCCAGCGGGAGCTCGAGCACTGCCAACCTGCTCGTGCTGTCCGAAGATCCTGGATCCCCTATGTTGGTACACGGGCAGGCCTACAGGCCGGGGAGTGTGTATGGCTACGCTGGATCAAGCAGCTCGGTCAACCTCCTCGCCGGCGTCGCAGAGGGCAAGACCGGGTTCACCAGTCCCGAGGCGCGGGTAGGCGGTGCGCAAAGAAGGCGCGATCAAGCGCTGGCCGCTAGTAGAAGGTTGAGTATGCCCATCGTGGGCGTACATGCTGCAACCGTCACGACTCATACAGGTTCGTTTGCTGGTACGAATAAACGACAACGCTGACTCAGATATCCGGTAACCTGTAGCTACAGACGAGCGTAGGCTCAGCGGTGCAGTCCTACCGGAAACGACAGAACGTCTCGCAGAGCTGCTTCGTTCAACAAGCAGCAAGACCAAAGCCTAAGATTGCTTGCGTGCTATCATCTTCAGTCTCCATAGACTGTTGCCGACTTTGAGGCGCATAGTCTCTTGCTTCCTGTCACGGTCCCAGCATCAGCTCTACCAGGGCTTTTTACGACTTCCTCCATAGATTGGTTTGTTGTCGCCCGAATCTTTCCCACTCGCCGTGAACTGTAGCACTCTCACCTCTCTCCTTCGTCTCATTATCGGACTGAAATGACCTCACGACCTCACGCTACTTCTCCCTTCGTCCATGTTCTGTCACCTCAAATCTTCACGAGCCGCTCTTGCACGACGATGTCACACGACCACCCGCTCCTCGCTACAATTATCCCTAATATGAGTGTATTGAAGCTCTCTCTCACCCAACCCCCTCATTCGCCCGACGACTGTCACAGGTATCCTGATCACGTGTTGCTGGTTCTCTGAGCGAGATCTTCTGCACAGCATGTCAAAGCATAGGATGCTCAACATTATGATCGGAGGACCGCGGTCAGACGCGCCACCTTGACCTGAACGGCATGCGCCTTACAGTCTACGTACCTGCTACAGTCAAGGGCTTGCAGAAAACGATGAAGATGTGCCGCGAGACTGTGTGAGCTGAAAATGCGCGCAGAAGCTGATCAGTCTAGTTCAAAAACTTTCTCAGAAGCTGACAAGTTGTTGCAGTAACGCGGCGGCCACGTGAAATAGAAGTTGGAAGCCGAGTTGGAGGCTGGTTCAGCCCTTCGAAACCGAGTAAAACTCCGAGAGTCATCCCCTTTGATGGGAGGTGTGATCGCGGGCGGTGGCATTGATGCGCCTACTCACATTACTCCCATACGCTATTACGCCGCTTCCATATTGCTCTCAGGGCTAGGAGCGTTTGCAGCTCATACACAGATTACAAGCAAAGAGGCAGGGAGTCATGAGTGAAGAAAAGATAGTGGTGATCGCTTGCTGTTGGGTTGGTATACCAACAGCTCAGTATAGCCGCGGGGTGGATGAAGGTGAAGATCGCGGGGTACGTGCGAACTATGATCTGCCATAATGAACGTCCACAAGACATCCGTGTTTCGATCAGCTCGCCTTTTTAATGCCGCGTTCATCACTAACATGGCCCAGTTAAAACCTCGCATGCACCGCTTGAAGTCCGGCGTTTCGCCCTTCCATTCCGGGCACAACCCCCTCTCCACGGCTTCTCGCTTGAACCTAGGGCAGTCATCGCCGGGACACAATCGTCCCGAATGGAAAAGGATAGATCAAAGCACTGCCCGTCCGTCTCCGCTGAGCTCTTTGTGGCTATGTAGGCATGTCCAGGAACCAGCGGATCGTTGCGGTCGCCGAGCTGAGTGATCGATTTGGATCTGCGGCATGATACGAAGCGTAGTATTTTCAAAGACAACATTGTCCTACTGCAATAATTCAACTCCTGCCTGCTGGCACCCGTGCAGAAAGGACTTTGCTGAACCAGCGCATGGCGGCGTTTAACGTTTCCTCTCGTAAGTAATGTAATTATCAGGACCTCTGACGGTTCTCAACTTTGGGCGAAACTTTCAAGCTTCTGTGTGAGCGTCTCGCGATTGGTCAGAAGCGAGCCGTGGAAGCTGCAGTCAGCCAACATCCGGACACGTTGCTGTGTTTTGTCACTGCGCAAGCACAGCTATTCGCTACAACCCTTTCTAAACACAGCTGCGGCACTGCGCCTCATGATGCCACTCCTGTCTGCCCGCTTTGACTTGCCACATTTCCTGCTTGCCTCTCATAAATTACGGTTGGCTGCGGCCGGCTGATTGCATTTCATCCCTCTTTTCTTCCCTTTCCCGTGCTCGTGAAGCAGCTTCTAATCATGAAGTTCGAACGCAGTGCACTTTACTCGCCTGGCACAATCTTCCTCGTCGTTGCGTTCCTTGCGGCGTTCCTCGCGAGCATCTCGCTTCCCACTCTTCCTGCCCTCGAGATCGCGCGCACGAGGTTCAATACAATCCTCGCTGTCGACGGGGTGACAATTGATGAGATGCGTGTGCGTGCCACCATAGTAGGGAAATCTTTGGGAACGATTTGGCTAACGCTACGTATTACAGACGGGCGTATGGTGCGATGCGCTGCCAAAGGAAAATGTGCCCTTGGGAGCTGATATTTCTCACCATCTTTCAGGTCGGGATGCGCCTATATTCATGGCAACGGTCGCAAATGCACGACTGCAGCCGTTGGTTATGATATTGGTGCGTATACTAGTCAAAAGGCGAAGCTATGGGCGGAGCTCACACTCTTTGCAGGGGTTTTAAGCTTCTTCGACGCCGACGACGACGATGTCAAGGTCATTGGGAAGTCATGGACTCGTGGCCTCATCCTGCTGCCTGTCGGTACGTGTACCACAAACAACACATCTTTATCCGGTAGCTTACATTGAACAACTCATTAGCCACCTTCTTTACACTTATCTCGTTAATCTTCGCCCTTATGCCTGGAGTATTCAACGGCCTGGTTGCTAGCGCGATGTCGTTCTTCTCATCACTCGTCATGCTACTCGCATTTATCGTTGAGATCATCTTACTTCTGCGGCAGAAGGACAAGTTCGGCATCCCTGGCGCCAGCACTCACGCCGGAGCAGGTGTGCTTGGATCTTTGCTATGCGGACTGTACTAATCAACTCGCAGGATTTTGGTTGACGTTTATCAGTCTGATTTTCTTGTTTGTTTCCGGCTGTACGGTCTGCATCAGACATCGTCGTTCGAAGGGCGAGGACATTGAGATGGGTAGCTTTTTCAGACGATTCCGCCGTTGAGGGCCGAACGTAAAGTCTCACATATCCGAACATGTTTTTCATCGATATATGCATACCAATGAGAATGCCGTGAGCTCAAGCCCTTAATCAGTTCATGAAAAGCATGCTTAAACTCCAAATCGAGCTCGTGGCCCCAGCTGCCTCAATTTCTTGTATGAAATTTTGAGCGGACGAGTACCAGGGTACAGGGATGCTGCTGTTCCAGCGAGTGATGGGCATGCTCAAGATACGATGCTTCATGTCTGTCCACCATTCAAATTCAGATGTTTTGTCGTGAATGGCAAGAGTAGAGTGGATGAAACCACGAGGTAAGCATCTGCAAAGAAATCAATGTGTGCGTCAGTGTAGAGACAGAAATGGTCTGATCGCCATTCGATTTCCTTCATAGCCCAGTCTCCTGCAACGTACCTGCACGCGTTATGAAATCACGTGAATGGCTTTGAGGCTGCGGTTGTCAAGGTTCAAGTGGCAATTCATCGGAGTTTAATTTGAAATGTGCCGGGTGTGACGTGGCCGAAGACCGGTCCTTACGCAGTCCGCAGCGCCACCTTGCCTTCCTTCCACATCTCAAACGTCATGGGAGCAGCTCTCGGTATTCCTCTCTTCATCGTAAGCTTGGTCATTGAGTCTTTTACGAAATGGGTTCGTAGCATCCGCGACGACGCCCGCCAGGAGTGGCGCGGCAGTATTGGACACGCGGGAAAGTTGCTCAAAGGCGTCATCCGCGACGACGACGAATACGCCGAGGCGGAATTGCCACCTTTGGATGCCTCCGTAGTTGAGATCTTGTCGACTGGGTACGTATGCTGGGGTCGGTTACCAGACGATATCATTGTCTCAGTATTCGAACGCTATCTGGAAGATGCTGCAACCCCGCTCAGGGATCGTTGGAAGAGGAACCGCGAGGGTCTCAGCATACGAAGACTGCAGGCCCCTTTTGTACTTGCGATGGTTTGCATGCATTGGCGCCGCATTGCACTGGCCACTCCACTTCTATGGACGTTCATCGGGGTTCCAGCATTCACGTCCTCACCAAAATGGGATAGAATCGGGCCAGTTCAATCCAATGAAAACCTACGACTGACCGATCGCTGGCTTTATTTGACCAGCATCATCATTGAGCGGTCGCGCGATGCTCCATTGGACGTGTACATGTCACAGTTTCTCGTATGCGATCCAGACGCATCCGGTCAGAGCGTGTATTGGGGCGCAACGCGGAAGGGAGTATATGGATTGCACGCCAAGTTTCTTTCCCTTTTGGGCTTTCATGCGTACCGCATACGCTCGATCTACATGTCAGCGGAAGTGGATCCTTCTGCAGTCTGGAGCGTCTGGGTGCTCGTCCACTACATTGCATCGGTTCTGTCGATGCAGCAGAAAGAGCTTTGTGGAGCATATACCTCCCACAACTTCGAACTCTTCATGTTCGACGCCGACTTATGGGATCAACACCTGCCAATCTCTAGACAAACGGCTAAGCCTGATTATATTGGATGCTCCTCAGCTCTCATCTCTCGAATTGGAAGGTACACCGCAGCTTCTACCCGCGACCGACACGCATGTTCAAAAGATGCGGATTACGATAATGCTCTCATCATCAATACGTGGCTCTGGTTGAGAGTACACGCGTGCGCAACATCGCTTCTGCAACTAAAAATACACATCGAGAACAATCGGTCGGCGATCTATACGGTGAACGGGCCAGACGTTGAGGTACCATCGACCATCCAATTGCCGGCACTCAAAACATTTATCCTCGAGTACAGTCTGACACGAGATCCGGATCTAGTGTCTGATGTCATGAGTCGTCTGCAAATGTCGTCCTTGCAGACCGCTCGATGGAGAACTCTGGACAGCGAAGTTGGGTGCCTTGGGATATTTCTGCACAATCTGCACCCAGGGATTCAACGGCTCGAAATCGAACGAACGGCATCGTCATATCCCCACACATCTTTGAGCGAGCAACAGGCGAATATCATTTGCACGAGATTCAAGCACCTGAGAGAGCTGGTGCTGCAGAGCTGCAGAGTTGAATCGTCGTTCCAACTCTCACTAAGCAGGCACAAGCCCGGGTTCGAGGTCGAACAAACCAGTTGGGCGAGCTGGACGTACAAATGGGAAAGTTGATCATTGCATGTTCAGACCGTCGAGAGAACTCGAGGTTAAGACGAAGATGACTAACAGACTGGCAGTAATACACCATGCATGTAGTCAATGTAGACGTGTTTTATTATAGCGCCGGGTCTTTACATCGAACGAGGACCGACACTCCTAAATGTTATTATCTGTGGTTGGGCGGTTCTTGACTCGCTCCTCTCGAGCCAAAAGGTACTTAAAGGCCTACCAGGGATGTCAAGTCGGTACATGATACAGTAAACGGAGACTCACGGCCAACCAGATATCGTGCCTCTCCTTAGTCGGAGTGGTAAGTTTTATCTCACGGGACGGTGTTGAGACGACGATACTATAGCCGCACAAGCCTGGTGGCATCGGGTTAGGATCGAGCACAATCCTGAAACTTTGAATTTGCGCTGTCCGCCACCGGGTAGTGAGTTAAATTTCCAGCGACAAAGCCAACACAACGCACCATGCTTGGCGCTCGACTCGTTAATGTCCGAATCTTCCGGACCCTCCACGCTCCAGTACAGCGTGCGCGTGTAAGGATGCAGCCAGAAGAACCGCCGGTGGTGCTTCTGACCCGGTTTGGCCCGCCCAAATAGCGGGCTGGTATACTTGTATAGAAACTCGCTGATCATAGTCTGCGTGATAGCATGGATGATGGCCGGGTCCGTCACTTCGGATTCTGTCGAGTCTGGCCCAGGTGGAGCAGGTGCCTCAGCGGCAACGCCTCGCTGTGAGCTCAGACTCAGTCGCGCAGTGCTGGTGAGCGACCCGTGCTCGCTCATGCTCAACCTAGCGCCGGATGGTGCGGCGGTGGACTGCTGGCGCATGTGACCCTCCGTGCTATTGTGCATCAAGCTCGTAGGCCGTAGCAGCACGTCATATGCCGGTGCCTGTGCGCGTTGGATGAGCGCGTCCGGCTGCAAGGACGTCGGACGGGGCGGAGCTTGGTCAAGCATCGTACCCGGCAAGTGCGACGAGTCGACAAAGGCAGGCTCGGTGGGAATTGAAACATCCGCGGTTCCTACGTCCAGTCAGAACGTCGAATGGAGCGATTCGTTGGTAGACAGATCCAAAGCTCGATATCGTCACCTTGATTAGATCACGTCGTCCTCCAGGTACTTCTTCGATATTTGCAAAGTGGATGAGTTGCTCTAAAAGTAGTGGCATGCTGAGAATTGGCACAGAAGCGGCGGTCAGGCATTACCTCGTGTTCGCCCGCTTGGCCAAGCGTGCAATCAGAGCGCTCATGAGCGCCATCTCCCTGCGACCACCCGTGGCCAGAGAGCTGCTCTGGAGTATACGATAAAGCTTCAGCTGCCTTCCCAACGGCTATGTTGTAAGTCAAGAGCCAAACACGCCTGCACAAACGGCCGCCCGTGAACGCTTGGACCCTGGTCTGCGCTTATAGCCCGGCTGGCCTGAGATTGCGAGTTCAGTGAGTCGAAAAGGACTTGGATGCCAGGAGAACTCTGCTCACGGCGATTAGGACAATTTTATAGCTACAGATGGCAACGATTGTGTGGTTGTGAGTATTGGGATCGTAAACACGCAGGAGAGACAGTCTGAGAGCGCGGGCAAACATACTGCAGAGTAATCTTGCGGTGCGTCCAGCCAGCTACATTTCCGAAGCTCGGTGGGATGGCTCGCGTCACCTTAAGAGCTACTGCGCATAGGAACCTTTCAGCCAGCGGCGTGTGTATCCTCGCTGGCTGTAGCCTGTAGTGTATACGCAGTTGTGACGGCCACGGGATCTCAGTCCGGCTATTTTACGGAAGTCGCAATCTGATATTGAATCCTACGGTGAGAGCATGTGAAAGTATATGATTGGTTTTGAATATGCTGTATATGTCATCTATGTGACATGCACTACAAACCAGAACCTGGAACCGAGCATGTGAGTCTAACTCCATGTCGGGGAGTCGTGTCATCTCCAAGTGAAAGGAACGGCGATTTCCCGCCCGAGCATTCCCCATGGACCGCGAGGGTACTATTTAAAGCTCTGATTATGCTAGCCACTGGGGACTGGAACATCCAACATGACTACACACAAAAAAACTCGATCGGCTTCGCACGACGGTTCGCGTTGCTTCCCATATCTCCTCACTCCCCATGACCACCTGGTACAGCTTTCGACACAGCATCTAAGATACGCAATTACTCAGCACCGTCGCGAGGCACACACACACAGCGCAGCACAGAGTAGACAATCAAACCTACTTAAAGCGGCATGCCGCAAATCGCGCGGGAGGCACGGATCCCTGACGAGCCGGGAGTGGCAATTCGAGGATCTCACGCGGATCCATCACTCGCGCAACTTGATTCCCGGGCTGTGTATTGACTGTGATGGCAATCATCATAATGGCAGAGAGGGCTGAGGTGCTCGCGAACTCGCAACACGAGCGGTCCGCTATGAAACGGACTCAAACAACTCGTGCACCATTTCGTACTGTTGATGTCTCGACATTGATGCTGTGGTATGTGCGCTTCTGTAAGATATCGAACATTGGAGGATGCCGCCGCCGAAATCAAGCGGTCGGCGCGACGCTCGGCGGCGGCCAAGACGGGATATGCCCTCAACACGGGAACTATTCTAGCGTAGCGTGCGTCTCCTAATGCACAGGAGCTACCTTTCAGTGCAAAAATGCCAACTATGGGGATTCTGCGTGCGACCATACAACACTTCAGAGAGATTTACAACCGTTCCGAACATGGTGGCCCGAAGTCAGGCTTGGTATCAAAGCGAAACATCGCTCGCGGTCCATCGTGTTTAGGATTGGAACATCATCAACTTGCCCAGACGACGCGAAATGAACGTTTCGACCTGCGCTGTGTTTGGTGGTGCCGCGCGCATCTCCGCGGGCCATATCCGCATCATTCGGTCACTACTGTTTTAGTACACAACCGCCTGGAACCGCGCCTACATCCGTCCAAATCGCCGGAATAACTGGTATCGTTGCTGAAGATGTCACCAGAGTCAATCGCCGACATGCCGGGTCTACAGTCGTCCTATCGCCCCCTCGGCCAGTCGACGGCTTCTCCATCCACAGCTTCACTGGCCGACCGTCCTCGCGCAACACGATCACTTCCCGATCGTCTCGTCACAGTCCGGAGACAACGGCACACGCTTCTCGCCAACCCGGAGCAGCAAAGATGGTGTGCCATGCAGGCACGCACAAGCAACAACCGTGAACCCGCGGCCGAAGAGAAGTGCGCGAAGAGCAAACTTCGGGAATGCGGGTGATGCGTAAGAGAAGTGCGCTGGCATCACGATGACAGCTAAGCGAGATACATCTCAGAGTGTCGCGCAATAACTCATCTTTTGACATTGTTTTCTCTGAAGTGCGCACTGGCTCTGGGAAGGGTTGACCCTGCACACTGCATGGAACTCGGTCTTCTCGACCTGAGAAAGGCTCTTCTGGTACATGTGCACCCGACCTCCTCGGCACTTTTCAAAAAGGCTAAACAAACCAACGCAAGTCGCATCTTTGCAATACAAGTACGCCGTCGGGCGGCGGCGGCGGCGATTATATCCCTTCGTATTTTAGCCGGGGGGGGGGAGATGGCCCAAGTGTGCGGCGTTTTACCTTAGCGAAGCTTGTCTATTTCCGCGACACGCCAATTTGCAAACGACCCCCTGTTGAGCGGGCGAGCGGGAGGGTGGTGGCTCGACGCGCTTCGCTGTGCCTTGATGCGAGGGCGGTCGGACGAGCAAACTTACCTGACTTCTGAAGGTTTATGGAATTCCCCCCACCCCCGGGTGTAATTACACGGCTGCTGCTGTCGGCGCGTTTCAGCCTGTATGATATGTATCGGTACGGGGGGGTCGAGCGCGTCAGATGGCGATGTGCCTGACACGCTCAAATAATGACATTAAGGGAATACGCGAGATCGTCTTGTGCAGTGCGCACCGCGGGCAGACCATTGATCTTGTCGTTGCGGAAAGCACACATTTGGAGAGAGACGATGCCCGTGCGTGTGTTAATAATGGTGAATCCATGATCTCTCACGCAGGATCCTCTTCCTTCCTCATATGGACAATAACCATGCTCCGTTGACCCGCCAGGGTCGCCGTTCAGATGGCCGAGGCTGTTGTGACACTGTGACCTCGTTCATCAGAGACCGAGACATGTGATGGCCGACCGAATCTGCATCATAGCGCACCGCCCAGAGCTGGAGCGTCGCCTCTCGTCGCCCTGCCCTGCTGTCGATCCGGCCTGTGCGTTGCCAGGCGCCGTACGATCCCGGACCTACCAACTGTGGCTAGAAGCAGAGCTGCCGAGGGTGGAGAGAATGAGCAACGACATGCACGACCATGCGGACACGCGTGGGTGTAGCCCCGAGTCACGATGGTAGCGGGATTCGGAGTTGGAAATGAGTGACAGAGTCCAGGTCCATGTCATTCTGCAATCTGCAATCTGAATCTGAATCTCGCGAGCCGCGCACACCCCCGACGACATGACATGCACCACAGGGTGTGCGTGCGCAGCGGCGATTGCGAGGGCTCATGCGGAGTTCCTCCATGGACCATGGCGGCGCTGACAGACGAGGTGCTGGTGCTGGTGCTGGAGCAGCGGACTCAGGGCGGCATTTGGCACTCTGACGTGTGGTTCTGTTTGATGTGCCTGGGCGAAGCGGCGTAAATTCGTGGAGCATGTTTGCAATGATCCCGCGTCGTCGGACTTGCACAGACCTGTGCCCCGTCGCCCTCGAGACAACACGGCTTGGTCCATGTGGATCGACAGCCTGCCGTGCCGTACCCCTTACTCAAAGTATAAATCCCGTGGACTCTCCTGAGACACCGGCTCTTTTCCCAAGCCCCTTCCGAGCCGGCCCCCCTTCCCTCTCCATCCACTCAGACCCTGCTCAGCGAGCATATCCTGCACACTCGCGCATTGGCTCGCGTTTCTGTCTCTCACGACACTCTCCAAGACCCCATCTCCTCTACCGCACTTCGCACGGACAAACCAACACCCCCCTCACAAGATGATGGACAACTCTTCCGCCTATTACTACTCCGACGAGCAGCTCCAGCAGCAGTACTGGGACCTCGCATCCACCTCCGCGCACGAAGTTGCACCCATGTTCACGCACCCCTTCGATCGTGCGTGCATCTCGCCCGTTCATTCCCGCCCGCCGTCGCGCTCACGCTGATTTCATTTCATCTATCCATCTAGTGAAGCACGCGCCTCTCGGCTACCCCGCGCCCATGCCGATGCCATTGCCCATCGACTTTAACTTTGAGCCTGCGGCATTTTGTCCAACTTCTCCGCGCCGCCACCACCGCAGGTGTTTGTACCGGAGCAACCATACTACGCGCCTTCGCCGACTCTGAGCGATCTCTCGAGCCTCAGCAGCGGCGGCACGTTCTCACCACACACGCCGCAGCAACTCCTGGCGCCCATGTCGCCACCACCACACATCTCCGATGCACTACTCTTCGGCACCCCTTCGCCCATAATGCAGCACCAGCACATGCTCCTCCCGCCGCGCCCGCTGCCCGACTCGCCTGCATTCTCCTCCTCGCCCGCACTCTCCTCAGTATCGCCAACATCATCGACGACTACCCTGCCTCCCGCCGCCGCTGAAGGTCCCGCCGCAGGCGAATTCGCCGTCCTCACGCTCACGGGACACACGATCGCCGCCAGCGGTAACTACAGAGACGTCCTGAGCGCCGCTCGTAGCGTCCGACGCGCAGCCGAGACGGGGTTGGGCGACGACAGCCGCACGTGCGGTTACTGCGGCAAAGTGTGTGACCGGCCCTCCACTCTCAAGGTACGTGTCGCCTCCTCCTCCTTTTGCAAAGTAAAGTTGAACGACTCCCATAGACTCACTTGAACTCGCACACGGGTGCACGTCCACATATGTGCACAGTCGCTGGCTGCACGCGCCACTTTACAGTACTCAGCAACATGTACAGACACGCCAAAGTCTGTGCGGCACAACGCGCGCGCGAGGTGCGCAAGGCGGCTGCCGCCGCTGCGAGGAGATGAGACTCTCTACTCTCCTGGCACGGCTGCTGCTGGCTCCTGTGTCTACTTCTTATAACGACGATCTAGTAGCTCTTCTCCTCTTGGACCTTTTACCTTTCGTTCGTTCTTGTCTATTCTGCTTTACGCTTCGCTTCGTTCTTTCAGGCTTTGGACACTCTACTCTGCCCGTGGTATTCGCTTCTCGTTTTCTTGGTATTTCGGATGGGACATTAGACTCTCTCTCTCGGACTACTTCTCTTCTCTTCTCTCCTATCTTGCTCCTCTTACCCCACTCGAATCCAATCCCATGCGCTCGGACTGCAGCCCATCCGCAGCCCCAGCCCATCCCGACGCGTCAAAACTAAAAGCCAGAAACTAAAAGCACTGTATTTCTAGAGACCCCCCTCTCCCCTATTCGCTCTCTGCAGCATTGTACTACGCTAAAACCAAATGTTCGCCGTCGTTTGTCTTTACTCCCTCGTACTCTATTCTTTTCGACGCTGGCCGGGGGAGGCGGGGAGGACCTGTACCTCGCAACCCCCTCGTTTTACTCAAACACTCGTTTTCGCTTAGCATAGATAAACGTCTATGAAACCAAATATTTACATCCCGCTCTCTCCCTCTTTCCCTTCCTCGAGAACGAGGGTGTGTTTGTGCGATGATTATAATTTTGCATTTTTTGGGCGCTGCACTGAACATGAATGCCCATTCTGCGTGTCCGCAATGAGGTATGCCCGACAATCAGGCGTGGGCTCAGATGAAAAGAGAAGAGAACCGGGATTCAACGCCAGGTTCGTTCATACCGGACGATCAATGCGGGATTGTGTGTGTGCATCACCGCTCGCTCGTTGAATCTCTCACGGGAGCGTACGGATCCAGCTCCACGAACTATGGTGTGTAATCGTCAGAGTCGAGCCGGCTAGAGATCAGCTTCTAAGTTCTAATGTCATGAAGCGTCAGGTGAACGGAAGTTGATGTATGCAAACTGCACGGGGTGCGCGAAACACGATCATATAGCGACTCTTTGAGCAGTGGAGGTTTGAAAATGATGCTGGGGGTGAAAGGACTATTTGACCCACTGGCGCACCTCAACAAAACTGCTGCCGGCGGCGGACGCAAGCCGGCCTTGTCCTCTTCCCATCTCAAAAATGACCGCTGCCTCCGCGCGCTCGCCGATCTTTGCGAAACTAAGAGACAGCGACATTGAAAATTCTTCAATGCAGTACAGGCTGTGCCATCGCTAGCACTGCAAGTGCACGGACTCAGTATGGTTGTCGATGAGCCGTCTGAGTGCGGCATGCTGAGACACATCCTGCACGCGGCGGTACGGATCGATCGATCCACCTGTCCACCGGCTGGAAAATCTATCTCTTTGATACTGCCGTGCAGATGCTCTCTGAAAAATCTTTCTGGACTGGCTGGATGGAGCTGAAATCACTACATTTACGGCACAGCGTGTGGTCGCAGCCCAGTCGCTGGTGTGACGCCAATGTATACTCAATGGCCCCCAGCTAGAGCAACTCGTACTCCCGGAACATGTGACACAGGGATCTACCGCGCATGAAGAGGATGCTGCAATGCCTGCGTTGCACACACTTGTGGCAAGCATTACCTGCTAGAGCAGAACGCTCAACATGCCACATGGCCGGGTCTCCGTACCCTCCGGATAATAGATTCTCGAGACAGGGACTCGAGGCTATTGTTACACAGGCGCCTACACGAGGTGTCTTGCGGGCTTCTGCATCAGATAGCTTCGTGCATCTGACATCACTCACCATGACGGGGTACGCCAACACCGACGCCCACATTGTCGGCATATTTCAATGTTTAACTCGGTTGCGGGATCTGAGAATGTGGTATCCTACCCGTGAATCTTTCGAAACGACCATGGCGGCCACACCAAAAGGTTGCGTACCTTATCTCTAGGTGCTTCAATTGATGGCTCACCATCCAGCGCAACGGCTTTTACAACGAGCCTCGAGGCTGTATTCAAACTTGGAGCACTTGGCTGCTTGCTTCGGCTTACAACAAATTTTTCCAGGGCTGCAACTCCGAGTTGAGGGTGCCGCTTGCGGAGCTCTGCCAGCGCAGGAAGATCCGACTCTGTGTCTGGTGACCAAGGCGCTGGTTCATTGGAAGCCTGTAACGTTGTGTGAAATTATCTTGTGAAAGGCTCCGCAGCTCTGCGTCTGTCAATGTACATGCGACGAGGTATAACGGCGATCAGGCGTGGGTTCAGATTCTGGAGAACAGCTACATTGGTTCACACCGGATGATCAAGGCGGGATTATGTGCATCGCCACTCGCTCGCGCATTATATATATCTCCCAAGTGCGTACTGTCTGTGAGGCGAGCAGAATTTGCTCTGGTAAACTTCAAGTGCTGTGATCAAAGATATAACGTGTGGTTGGATCCGGGTATGTACGGGTAGATCTCCATGAACTACGGTGCATCGTCAAAAACAAGCCTGCTGGAGATGAGCTAGCTAGACCATTTAGTTTCATAGTACAGCTTAATGCCCAAAGAGGATTCATGATTGCACCGTCACAGGGTGAGCACAAGTCGATGCCTGCAAACTGCACGCGGTGCGCAAAAGACGATCACCAATTCTCATACGTGCATAGAGTGGCAGGTATTTTGCTTGCTACATGCGAGATGAATCTTTTTTTTTAGGAAATTAAAGCGTAATCAAGGGGAACATTGCGTTCCGCCACCTTGCTTGTAGGCTGCCTGACGGAACTTGATGGTAACATCACCCTGTCAAATGTAACTATCCTTGAACAGCGGACTCTTGAAATTGATGCTGAGGGTGAGATCACTATATAAATACAGCGGTGCGCCTCAAAAAACTGCTACGGGCGGACCCAAGCCGCATCGGCCTTGTCCTCTCCCCATCTCAAAAATGACCGCTGCCTCCGCGCGGTCGCCGATCTCTGCGAAACTACGAGACAGCGACATTGAAAAATTCTTCAATGCAGTGCAGGCTGTACCGTCGCTTGCACTACAAGTGCATGGACTCAGTATGGTTCTTCGCAAGTTGTCCGAGTGGGACATGCTAGCACACATACTGCACGCGGCGGTACGGATCCGATCGATCCAAATACACAACGGCTGGAGACCCAGTATCTTTGAGACTGCTGTGCAGATGCTCTTTTCGAACTCTTTTTCGACTGGATGGATGGAGCTGAAATCACTACATTTACAGCGCGGCGAGTGGCCGCGGCCCATGTCGCTGCTTCTGGCACCAATGTATACTCAATGGGCCCCCCAGCTGGAGCGATTTCGTAATCCCGGACCTTATTTCAGAAAGATCTACCGCGACTGAAGAGGGTGCTGCAATACCTGCCGTACTCACACTTGTGACGACCATTAACTGGTTAGAGCAGAACGTTCAACGT